>CAIGRP010025663.1:0-13091 GCA_903798385.1 Fraxinus cuspidata | reverse complement strand
CTTTTAAGAGAAGGAGGGAATATTTTTTGTTCTTGCTAATAATTTGTCCAATATTTCAATTTTGAACATGCACAATTACTAAATTTAACAAAAAATGACGCTACATAAGAAAATTGTACTGCACGGATAACAAGTACTAATAGTCAAAGTATAATCATAAATGTCTATTATTTATCCATGAAAATATAAATTGTAATTTCAACAATATAATCATAGTATTGTAGCACCAACAGATGGCAGCGGTGGAGGCAACAGAGGTGGATCATTGTTTGGTCATGTAGGAGGATGCTCACTCATATCCATTCGTGCAACAAGGCTCTGGATAAATAACGTCTGTTGTTCGAGACATTGTGTAAGCTCACTAATAGCTTTATCCTTCTCTTTATCTCATTGAGTAAGAATTTCCAACTATTGCATCAATTTAGGGAGAGCTGTGACTGCATTTCTGTATGATTTGCGCGGAGCAGGTCCAATCCCAGAAATAGTCCCAACACTCTTACCAAGAACTTGAGCACATATTTCTGCTTCATCCATGACAGTTGCTTCATCTTCTAGCTCTGCTTGTGATTGTTGTAACTCCACAATTTCTTTCTGTCATACAATATCAAAAGGTTGTTAAAGTAAATAATAATAATGTTAAGATCTTTGTGTAATGATATACTTGCGTATCCGGACTCAGCTAGTTGGTTATCCCATCCTTCTAATGTGGAATGCATCCTCCTAAACAATTCATTATGTCCAACTGATTCTTCCTTCATACATTAAAAAGATGAAGAAAATGTCATAATACAACCAAATTAGCAGCATATTATTGATAACCTCAACATAATTAGACAAATAGTTAAAGAGTATATAAACTGTCTAAGTTAAAATTCAACCAAATATAAAGCAATTTACTTTTAAGGATTACGTGGACCACCAAGCTCTTCTAACAATTTCAGTATTATATCGTTAGGGTCCCAAATTCTGTAGTTGAAGATCAACAAGAAGTCATCTCAACCAACATCAAACATCATCACACCTTAGAATGTATCACGGAATATAATGTTATTATGAGACCTCTCACTATATTTTTTGTTGGCCTCAGGGACTGAAAAACATATCCAACAACATTTCAAAAACATTCTAATGACAGATCTATTGTATTAAACATGATTAAGAACAACAAATATTTTTACTACATTCAGCATTTTCAAAAATCAAGTCCACTTTCTAAATATGTATTCTATGAAGGGCACCTAGAAGTTAAAATAGTAAAGTAAAATTAAACACGAAAAAATTAAGTCTGATCAACCAAAAGATAGATAATTTGATTTCAACTAAAGGAAGCAAATTTAAAATAAATTAAAGGAAGCCTCATACTGAAGCCTAGACTGGGAAAAAAAACATATTTCATCATCTAATTCCGAAAGGTTATAATTCTAGTATAGTGAGCAACGATAAGTGGACTCGTGATATATTAACAACAATCAATAAAACCCTTTCAGCTTAAGAAAATTGAATGTTATTTAACTAACCAACTTTAATTGTTTAATAAGCCAGACCAATACTCACTCTAGAAGCCAACATGTTTAACAAAAAACTAATTATTAAAACTGTAAGAGATTATGTCTGTTGAATTACCAGTGCTTCCCTAGTCGCGGTACATGATCTAGTCCAACCATGGTGATTATAATGAATCTTCGAACGATTGTGTTTCCCGGCTGTATATCGTTTCTTAAAACCAACAACAATATCGTAAAGTGAGTAATTTGGCATTTCATTCATTCTGCTTTAATTAACAATATTGTAAAGTAGTATAATAACTTAACATACCAGAAACTTATTACTTTCAAAGTGTGCACACATCCGTTCTCAGTCCTCTTGTGATTTAACAGTTGATGGCTTACACTGTAGTGGATCTTTTCCATCCAATTTTAATTGTTTATATTTTTAATTACATGCGCTTTTGTGTTCTTTGTTTCTCTCATGACAATGTCTTTCAACAATTTCAACCATCTGATGATCATTTAAATCAACATCAAGTTTTTCCCGAACATAGAGAAAATAAGATTTTAGTGATTAGAGTATTAAACATAATCCAACTAAATTAAAAAAATTTACTTACAAGAAGACGATTATAAGCTAATTCTCTATCGTGAGGAGTTGCTACACTCCGACCTGTCAAGCATTGCGAAACAACGTTTCGCATGATGATACCAATCTCATTGGCAAATAGCGATGATGTCTCACCAAAGGTACGCATATCTCCTTCTCTGGCTTGTACAACTGATTTTTCTTACTTGCATCCATTATTCTCTATGGTGTCCATTATTTCTCCATGCATGGCATATTGGTAAATATCATTGATGCCCCGGATCTTTTTTCTCAATGGTTGTGAAGATGTGTCTTATTTACATACGGGACATGCTTTATAGCCCTTCGTACTCCATTCCGACACTGTCCCGTATGCTGGAAAATCATGTATCGTCCATAACACAGCTGCATGCATTCTAAAATTTTCATTTTAACACATCATAAGTCATGACACCTTTATCCCACAAATCTTCTAACTCGTCAATTAAAGGTCTTAGATACACATCAATATCCTTTCCGGGTGCCTATGGACCGGGTATCAATAACGACATCATGAAAAAATTCTCCTTCATACGCATCCATGATGGCATATTATATGGAACCAATATCAATGGCCACATACTGTATCCGGTGCGCATGTTACTTAAAGGGTTAAATCCATCAATAGCAAGACCTAAACGAACGTTTTGAGATTCTGCAAAGAATGTTGGAAACTTTTCATCAAAGTGCTTCCATGCTTCTCCATCCGCTGGATGCTTCAACACGCCTTCTTTGTTAGGACGCTTCTCTTTAAGTCATCTCATATCAACAACAGTATGTCAAGACTTAAACAATCGCTGAAATCAACCTTATGAGGAATACGTTTACCCTTAATATTTTGAAATTTGTAACGTGGTACAGCACAGGACATTTATCCAAATCTTTATTCTCCTTCCAAAATAGTGCATAATCCCACTTACATGCATCAATCGACTCCTATCCTAAACTAAGTTCTCGTAACGTACGTCTCACTTCGTATAGTGATTTTTCAATCTTAGTTCCTTCTTGAAATGCTTCCCTTAATAATTGAAGTAACATATCAAATGACTTATTACTCCAACGATTTAACTCCTTAATATGCATTAACTTCACTATAAATGTGAATACAGAAAATTTGGTACAACCTGGATATACTCTTTCAGCTTGCCGAAATAGGTCGAATAGTCTTCTTTAAATGTATTTTGTTCATCAGGAAAACCATCTCCAGTAACATCAAAATGCATTCCCCCTGTAGGATCTTGCAATGCTGCCATTATATCATCATCTTCCTCATCTTCCACATCATCTTGGACGCCCTCTGAATCATCATCAACTTCATTCACTATCAATAGTTCTCCATGAAAAATCCAATTTTGATAGTCCCGAGAAAATTCTTTCACCCATGAATGCCGCTCAACCACATCAATATTTTGAACGTACACATTACGACAATGCCGACAAGGAGGACGAGTCTTGTTATCATTGTCCAGATGATTTTTTGCCAGTTCGATGAATGATTTAACACCATTAGTGTATTCATCTCATAACTTATCTTGACACCATATCCAACTTGTATTCATGTTGATACCAGAATTTACTTAACTGAACTAGATAAATCAACACAAAGAGAAATGAGAAAGAACGAGACGCACCTAAAAGGAAAATAGTGCTCGCAAATATTTAAAAGCCTAGTTTCCATTTTAATTCAGCTTGCATATATAACATAAATAAAATTAATCTAATGATAAAACAATACAGTTAAAATCATAATAAATCAAAGGCCAATAATGTGTATATTGAACTATAGACGAGGTTCAGCTCATAATTTTTCATATTCCTTTTACTAAATCCTATATCTAAATCCAAGTCTCTCCGGAAATTCAACATCAAATTAATATAATGATAAAACAAGATCTGTAATTCCACATTAACACATTTCAAGAACAAAGAATTCGGAAACCAGCAACCAAAATTGAATCAACCCAAGTTAAAACTAAATCAAATCCGCTCACCCAATTTAAAAATCTATTTTTTTCTAAAAGCATATTTCAATGTGGGGAGTCAATTTTTGAAATTTGAGACACAGTCCTACCTATGTGAAGGAAAACATCTTTGGGTTGGGATCTAGCCTAAGGAGACTCTTAGCATATCCCAAATTAGCCGAGTGCAATTGCGATGTGCGCGTATAGATACTTTAGTTTTAGTAAACAAATTTCCAAAAAAATAAATAGGATTGATGTGCAAACTTTGAAGGCTGATTGAAGAACACAAAATCTTCTCTAGATGAAACCGATATTGGTTGATGAAAAATCGATGCCGTGTCAATTGAAGAATCTGAGTTAGGTTTGGGCGTGATTAAGATGAAGCGGCCAAGCGAGGGTGAATTAATTTTGGTGACAACATTTTGAAGGCAAAAAGAAGATTTACGTGGGTTACGGAGGGTTTTTTATTTTTTATTTTTGTTATAAAATAAATAAATTGTCTTTTCTCTTATTCTTTTTAATTATTTTTTAACTTCAAATATATATTTTGTAGGGAAAAATTATATATAATAATCACAACTGTAAGTGTTTTTTTTTTTTTTTAATTGATGACTTGCAGGGAAAAGCGGGAAGAATTAAGATAACAAATGATTTGCATAGAAAAATTGTTCCTAAACAATAGTTAAATGAAAAGAAATGGTTTTTTGTTATTATTATTATTTTCTATGTTGACACTATGAAATCAAAATCATTTGTTTAAAGCAAAAAAAATAAATAGGATTGATGTGCAAACTTTGAAGGCTGATTGAAGAACACAAAATCTACTCTAGATGAAACCGATATTGGTTGATGAAAAATCGATGCCGTGTCAATTGAAGAATCTGAGTTAGGTTTGGGGAGTTAATTGTTTCAAAGGTCAATGAACTTTACAAAGTGTCACGTTTCACTCACTGAACTTTACGTTGCACACCATCACTCACTGAACTTAGTAAAATTGCACTCCATCACTCACTGGGCTGATTCCGTCTACACCGTTTGTAGACGTGGACGACGGCGTTGACATTTGACCGTTAAATGACTCCAACTCGACAGTGATCAGCTATGTCATCCGCAAACACGTCTCTTCAACGGTTACTGAACTTTACAAAGTGTCACGTTTCACTCACTTAACTTTACACTGCACCCTCACTCACTGAACTTAGTAAAATTGCATTCCACCACTCATTGGGCTAATTTCGTCTACATCATTTGCAGACGTGGACGACAGCGTCAATATGTGGTTGTTAAATGACTCCATCTCAACGGGGTTCAAGTGAAGTCATATACGCCTCAATACACATATAGTAGGGATCATTACAATCGTTATTTACATTGAGCAATTCAAGGCAGATCCAGAGTGGAAAACGAAAAGTATGCAGGCTACAATAAAGGAGGACTTGAAGATAAATATTACTAGAAATGTAGCTTGGAAGGTGAGAAGATATGCTAAACAACTTATTAACAGGACTATCAAAGAACAATTTGGGTCAATAAGGTCGTATGTGGCTGAGGTTTTAAGGACTAATCCAAAATCCACAGTGATGATAGCACTTAATAGGCAGGTTTTTCAATTGATCGTATTTTTCCCATGCACTTAATAGGCAGGTTTTTCAATTGATCGTATTTTTCCCATCTCCAGGACTGGTACGAGGGACATTTGGAGCCAATCGATACAAGCAGGCATGCTTCGGAAGAGAGAAGAAGACGTGTGAATACTTGTAATGGCTAATGTTTATCACTTCATTTGCGTGCGAGCGAGCGAGCGTGTGTTTATGTGTGTAATGTTTTGTTGGGAATTCATGAAATGGTTCTTCACTATCGAGATGGAGTCATTTAACAACCACATGTAAATGCCGTCGTCCACGTCTGCAAACAGTGTAGATAAAATTAGCCCAGTGAGTGATGGAGTATAATTTTACTAAGTTCAGTGAGTGATTGGGTGCAACATAAAGTTAAGTGAGTTAAATGTGACACTTTGTAAAGTTCAGTGACCGTTGAAGAGACGTGTTTGGAGATGACATGGCTGATCATTGTCGAGTTGGAGTCATTTAACAGTCAAATGTCAACGCCGTCATCCATGTCTGCAAACGGTATAGACGGAATTAGCCCAGTGAGTGACGGAGTACAGTTTTACTAAGTTCAGTGAGTGATGGTGTGCAACATAAAGTTCAGTTAGTGAAACGTGACACTTTGTAAAGTTCAGTAACTGTTGAAACAATTAACTCTAGGTTTGGGTGTGATTAAGATGAAGCGGCCAAGCGAGGGTGAATTAATTTTGGTGACAACATTTTGAAGGCAAAAAGAAGATTTACGTGGGTTACGGAGGGTTTTTTATTTTTGATTTTTGTTATAAAATAAATAAATAAATAAATTGTCTTTTCTCTCTTTTTAATTATTTTTTAACTTCAAATATATATTTTGTAGGGAAAATTTATATTTAATAATCACAACTATAAGTGTTTTTTTTTTTAAATTGATGACTTGCAGGGAAAAGCGGGAAGAATTAAGATAACAAATGATTTGCATAGAAAAATTGTTCCTAAACAATAGTTAAATGAAAAGAAATTGTTTTTTGTTATTATTATTTTCTATGTTGACACCAATACTCAAAATAAAATAAGATAATGTATCAAACCGAAGTAAAACTCTCTTAAAGCTGAATTCTAATAAAAAATTATGAATCTTCGAGCGTCATTCAAAATTTACAATCAATGTAATATAAATACACAATCGTAGAAACAGGGCTAAGAAAATACTATTAAATTTTTTTTTCAAAAACCAATACAAATGATTGAAAAATAACAAGTAAAAGAAGTCGATTTTATGTATCGAGAGAAGCGGTGATACCGGAGAAGATGAGATTTTCTATTTGTTTCTCAAGTCTCTCAGCCAACTCATCTCAAGTTTCAAATCTTTCATCATTCACAGTGCACTAAAATTGGTAGAAGATGAGATTCTCTATGTTGTATTGCTAGTTATCTTTTTCGTTTTTAACTGATATGCCGTATTGCTCTTGAAAATTAATTCATCTGGAATTATTTGATGATCAATTGATTTTGGGCCATGCCCGAACCGCTAATTTGAATCAAAAGAACCGATAACGAAACATGGTGTCAATCTGTTTTAGTTTCAAAATTTTGTTGTTCGGTTTGGATTGCAGCTAACCCAATTCAATTAGTGAAGGACGATGTGCTGATTTCATGGTAGAATACTTTAAAACTACATAAACATGGTCTCGGTCTGTTTATTTTGCTAGAAAATGCCAAAATTATATTTTTTTGAAAAAAGCAAGAATTTATTGCACCAAATGTTTTAGCGACCAATGCATCAGTGATTGCAGAAAATTCGGTTCAGGGACCATTCAGCGGTCGCTAGTGTGGAGTGGTATACCGCAACCATCACTATTGGTTGCTAGAAAATGCCAAAATCAATCGAAAAAAGCGGGAATTTATTGCGCCAAATGTTTGGCGACCACGACATCGGTGGTTGCAGAAGATTAGGTTCAAGGACCATTTGGTGGTTGCTGGAGTGGAGTGGCATACTGCAACCATCACTATTGGTCGCTAGAAAATGCAAAAATCATTTTAAAAAAGCGTGAATTTATTGCGCCAAATGTTTTGGCGACCACGACATGGTGATTGCAGAATATCAGGTTCAGGGACCATTTCGTGGTCGCTAGAGCTGTTTTCATACGTGGGAAAATTTGTGCTATTTTTCTGCACTACCTTTTCCAACCAATCAAATGTATGGTCCCTAATTCTCCGAATCAACGACAAAACATTGGTCGCAAAAGAACATAACAAAATTAGTCCAGTTTTACTAGACCAAAACCTATACCAACCATTAGTTGGTCACCAATCATGTCTTATAGCAATCATGTTGTATTGGTCGCTACACCTTTGGTCGGTGGAGTCCATTTTTTTGTAGTGTTTCATTTTTCCATCAAAGGCTACACTTTGCAATTTTCTTTAATTAAGTAATAATGATTCTCAATTGAGACATTAATTATGTGCTTTCATTATAGCATGTAAAATCATTTGGTCTAGAAGTTCATTTATGTAACTTTTTTGCAATTTGAGTACATTTTTATTTTTCTCCTATACATTCATTCAGTAATTTCTTTTATTTTTATTTTACTGATATATGCTTACATTGATATCTTTTCCGTCCAGTCAACACCCGCTGGACTAAAATGAAATTACACACACACATATATCTATATTTTGTCCATGCAAATTATAACTTTAAGTCTATTCGTGATCTTGTCCTTTATCCTATGTTACAGTGCAAGGTCGAGTACTAGCATCCAAAAAAAGCATTCATCTCATTATACTGCAAATTGCATGGACACAAAAAATGTGGCTTATTACATAATATCTATAATTGATTCCTTTATTTGAGTATTCTATTCGGTTCTAAATCTTTGTTCGTAATCGAAAGGAATCCTCTTTATAATTTCATTTCATGGATCAAGAACAAAAAATTGCCAACCATTTATTAAGGAGCATTCATAGGATATGGTCACTGCGTATGATCATTGTAATATATATTTTTGAATCATATTATCTAGCATTAGTTTAGGTGATCACACTTGATAGGTTCAATTAAGGTAAATCATGTGATATTACATTTAAGTGATACAGATGCCGCATATATTAGTGATTAACACCAATGATGCTAAATAACATTACTCCATAATTTTAGACATTGGTTTACCATTCTCTATGTATAGCTTCACTGCAGTAATTCTAGTGACAAGTTTCTTTTATTCCACATATAGAACATATGTGATTGTATATATATTTACAAGTTAGCAATAAAATAGATCACATTTTTCAATTTTAAGTTGTTGGAGATGTGAGAAATTTAAGACCTGTTTTGGTTTTTTTCAGATTTCATTTTCGAATTCATTTTCAGTTTTCTGCTTTGATGGTTTGTCTTAAGATCGTTGAAAATGTATTTGATTTTCCATTTTAAAAAGTTGTTTCTCAAGACAGAAACTGAAGAACATGTTTGGTTCGAAGTTTTAAGAAATTATTTTATGATATTTTATTTCATTAATTTAATTATTCAATAAAATATAACAATTTTATGTTAATATAGTATCGAACAATACATACATTTTAAAGTTTGTGAATCTAAAAAAAAATTTCATGTTACAAAAATAAAATACTGTTATAGCTAGATAGAAAATGAGAAGAAATTAGAAAAATTAGTAGGCTTGTTATTTATTTTATTAAGAATCAATGTCTCATATTTATAGATTATAATTAGGGTTTAAGGGGTATATTTGTCATTCACAAAAATTATTTTATTTACAACACTCCCACTTGAATAACTATTTACACAATAATTGTCTTGCTAAAATATTGTTTAATAAAGCTCGACAGGAGAAAAACACCAATCAATGGAAAAAAAATAGAAATAATTTAAAATAATAAAATGATTCATTGTTAAAACCTTGTCAAGAAAATCCGATTGAACAAAACTTGAGCAAAATAAAGAAAGACAACAATTATCTCCTGGATTTCAACTATTAAAATCTTTTATATCAAGTATTATATGTCTTATTAACATTCATTGTATAATGAACATGTCATATTAAAACCTTACTAGGAAATATCATGTGGAAAAACTCTAAAGAGGGAAAAAGAATATATTATTTCTTTAAATACTCTACAAAAGTTGACTCATTAAAATTTTGTCAACAAAGTTCAACTGGGCAAAATCTTGATCACTAAAAAAAATATTATAATGAGTATTTATTTTTCTTTACGATAATATCCCTTTAATTATATGCTTCATTCATATCAATTTTTTCAAGAATAATATTAATAGTCATGATATATAAGTTGATTATAACCATATTTATTATACGCATATCGAATTTAATGCATTGTTTGAATAACAAGATATGGGCTTGTGATTGCATTCACCGCGTAATAAATTAACTATTTAACAAGTGTTTACGAAATACATTATGTTTTGAGTCATACATTACATATTACAATTTTATTTTTCTAATTTCCTATGTGTGTGTGTGTATATATATATATATACACCTTTTGGTATTTGGATTGCAAATACAAACACTTCAAATTTCTGTATCATTTGATTTGGTCAATCAATCGATATTTTTCGACAAATTATTTTTGATATCCCCACTATTCATAATATGAATCGACAATTTTGTACAAAAGTGCAGTGACAACTTTTTTCCTTTTTGTTCTATTTCTTTTCCACAATAATTTATTAATATATATCAACTTTTAACAAGTACCCCAACTTCTTGTAGGTTTATAATTAATTATGTCTTTGCCTCCTAAATAAGATAATCTTCTCTATTTACTCCATTTCATTAAAGAAATCTTATCTTTAGGATCGAATTTCACAACGTTTCATATGTATCAATTATATAATACAATAATTTATCTTTTCAAGACATCAATATGAGATGGAGCATCTATAGCTCGTATATGACATTTTATTAATCTCTTCTAGATTAGTAAATATATATTGCAATTGAGTTATTTTTCATATTGTCAAGTGTGAGGATATAAATAAGAAAATATGATGCATTATATATTATTTTCAGCTGCTAATTTCTCCCTTTAATACTAAAAAACAATTCAATCAAATTAATAGACAGTGAATTGTGTTATAAAATATACCGTTAGGGCTTAAAATATTTTGATAAGGGTCTAAAATAAACATAAATTCTCAACATTTTTTAATATTTACCTCAGTGTATAGAGATAGAGCAATTATACATATATTGCACTTTAAAAATTTATTAGATGGATAATATTAGGCTCTGATCATATAAGTTAATTATAATAGGAAGAACTTTGATTTTGGCATGATGCATATAAGTGTTACTGCATATAAAATAGCATTCCAAAGACCGAAATGGAAAGTACTTTGTTTTCAATAATAAAGGTTAAAAAATTATTTAAAGTTACTGAACTGGTGTTAAATCATTTATATTCATTCCAACTAATATTTATCAAAAAAAAAAACAGAATAAACTATTATGGTATAATTTAAAATTTATTCTCATAATTTAAAATTTGATCAAATAGTATCGTAAACTTAATGTTGCGAACACCATGCAATCAACTAGTAAATGTATCTGTTAGATATAAATTATATCTAGACGATCAATCATGGAACGCGATGGGATCCCATATATCCACCTTAGTTAATTTTTTATATTATAGAAATTTAGTGCTTACTCTAACTAGTGATCACCAATCGCCAATTTATAATACGGAGAACAAGTATTATATGGAAACTCATTGGATTGGAGTATCTTTTGGTTCTTCATTTCATGCCCATATAAATTCTCGATTTTGCAACATTATTAATTAAGTGATGATCTAACTGGTCATGTCAAATAAATAAAAATATTCAATAATTGAACTTCTAGTTTAATATTATATGGTTTTATTGTACTAATCTTCATATAAATCACACATATTTCAAAAACTTAGTAGGTTTATCCTTAATTTGGTAAAGAACAATTAACTATCAATACTAAAGTCTGACCCTCCATATCAAATATCATCTCTTCTGGAGCCTTCAATTAGATTTGCAGAACGGTAGAATGGTTAAGAACAACATGTACACATAATAGATTAGTGAATTAATGTTCTCTGTTGTCTCATTTTATGTCAAAATAAAATTAATTAATTAATTTCATTAATCTTTGTAACATATAGTAATCAGACCAAATATTTATAAATCAAAAGTATTGACTTGACGGACTTAAACCCACAAACTATGAGTACATAAACATTTATAATTCTCACATTACATATATGCCCAAAGAATAATTTATTGACATTCGTGTATATTTTAACATAATCCCTTGCAAAATTTGATATTTGACGCCGGACAGAATAGCAATTATTTTGCAGGCTGGATTCAATGGATATTTAACAGTGAAGAACGCAAGAGAAAACGTCAAGAAAATAAGAAATTTTTTTATTATTCATCCAACATGCGAAAGTAACCCACAAGCCGGGTTATATAGGTAAAAAATCATAGTTATCGGAATTTTACCAAAAATAGAAAAATCTCAATATTCATACCAAAAGAAATTATATAATAAAAGAAATAATATCCCAAAAATCTGGATTAAATCGAGTTTCTAATATATGTTTAAAAGGCAAACAAAATATTAAAAATGGGAAAAAAAACTAAAATTTGGGATTCGAAAGGAAAACGGCGGATTTTACCCTCGAAATCGATGCGCACCGATCGAAGCTAGTGATCACGACGTGCGCGCCAAAAAGAGTTTTTCACATTGGGGTCATGAACGCAATTCTGACAACCATAGCCAAAGTTATGGCCAAAATATTAAAATGTGTCCAAAAAGGTCCCCAATTAAGAAAGATTGTCGATTACTTGTCATTTTTACACTGATCCGCCAACTCATCGTAACTCAGCATCATCAACGAACTATCAGACAACTCGACTTCGCCTGACTCGAATCCTCCTACATCAATTTTCATTCGAAAAAACTTTAATTTCTAACCATTATAATATATATATATATATATATATATTGCAAAGCAAGACCTAAAACAAAAAATTAATAGTTATCCTTTGAAATTGGCTCATATTACAAATTGACAGCAAAGCTTTATAATTGTCTGGCTTAAAATCAATGCTTAAATTCTTTCAGAAAAATATGAATGCAGATAAATTCATCATTTATCGATCAGAAACGCTGTTATTTTTAAATAACAAGGCTTTACAATAAGGCTTTATAATCATTTATTTTTAAACGCTACTGATATTGTAACGAAAACAATTTCGGTGTTCTCCCTGACGTGGATGGTGTTCCGGTTGCTTTGGCGACTGAGTGCTACCTGCAAAATGAGGTCGGGGCTTTCTCCCCCGTTGTACCTCCGGCGTGAGAATCAATAATATGTTCGAAAGTTGGAGAAAATCATATGAAAGTTCAAGTGG
>CAIGRP010025658.1:0-19521 GCA_903798385.1 Fraxinus cuspidata | reverse complement strand
TACCCACTTAGTGAAGAAATATATTGCAAAAATTATAAAGGTATGTTTCTTGGTCGACGGGGGATAAATTTTCCCTATCAGGTCAATCGTCCAACCTTTAAATGGCCAGTGTTTAATAATGGGTATCATCTCTCTTGCTGGTGCTCTTTATATTGAGTCATGTCTTTGACATGCCAAATAACTATTTGCGTATTAGATACACGATTCTCCCATTTTGGGCCAAAAGTGTCCACTCTTTACAATTAACCACCTCATTCTTTGGCCCGCCTGATGGGCTCCGCATATTCCNCTTGCTGGTGCTCTTTATATTGAGTCATGTCTTTGACATGCCAAATAACTATTTGCGTATTAGATACACGATTCTCCCATTTTGGGCCAAAAGTGTCCACTCTTTACAATTAACCACCTCATTCTTTGGCCCGCCTGATGGGCTCCGCATATTCCTTCATGTACTTCAGCCATGATTATTTTAGCCTTTTGTGAGCTCAGACATTTCAATAACACGCCGTCTGAGCATTTCTTAAATAACTCCTCGTCTATTAGCACATAATTCAATGCATGTAACATCATCTTCCTATTGCTCTCCTCATTAGGTTCTTTCAAGAGCTTTTGTATATCTACCCTCCAATCCACTGCATCCCCATTTTGTATGCAGTGAACACCAAACTTTCTTGCCCTTCATTGTACTATGGGCAATATAACTCCATACTCACAATTGGATTCCCAATTTTTCACCTTTGAATAACTCGAAGCCATTTGTGCGAGTTCGTTAGCTAAATCGTTATACATCCTATTAACGTATTGAAGTTCCACTTGGTCGAATTCTTCCAATAATTCTTAGGCGATTTCGTATTGACTTATGACATAATCACTTTGGCATTTAAAATCACCAAAAAATTGGTGGATTACTAATTGGGAATCACCCCTGACAATTATACTCTTTATTCCAAATTCTACTAATAGTTCTAAAACCACAATCAATGCCTCATATTCAGCTTGATTGTTGGTGCATATTCTATTTAGGGCAAAAGCAAATTTATAATAAACCCCCAGATGATTTATTAAGACTACTCCTACTCCTGCACCTCTAGAAGTTTTTGATTCCTCGAAGTATAGAATCCAAGGCTTTAATTCAAGTGCATCATTTTCTAGCTCAATTTCTTTAGGCATGTCAAGGCATGGGTGATCGGCCAGAAAATTAGCCAATGCTTGATTTTTAATTGCCTTTTGGGGTATGTATTGAATTTCAAATTCCGATAATACCAAAGTCCAAAGCCTTTTGGGGCTTGTCACCCAGTAACCTCCCACTTTCTCTATGACAGATGACTTGTCACTAATGGATGATTATCGTCTTGTAACCACCCACTTCTTCCATGATGGATAATATGTTAAAACCGTCGTTAACTGCTGCTATATTTCTTGACACTTAACCGCTCCGACTGTAGCTCTTGGATCGTGAAATGAACTGCTTTCATAACCGTCCCTTTAAATAAATGTACTATGCTTGCTTGGATCTTGGGCGTACTGCATGTTTGGGCAATAATGCTCGCCCTAATCTTGGGTGACTTATTGGTTTGGGCGATATTGAGCCCCGCTAATGATTCTATCACGAGTACTGTCTTATGACTCTTCATGGTCTCTCTTGGGCCCATCCTCCGAATTTCCTACCTGGACTTCCATCTTTGGACCATTTAATTGGGCCTCATTTTTACGCATCAACACATTCTTAATACTTTTGATTAATTGGCTACTAATTCATAGATCTATAGGTATAATTACGGTGAGAGACAGATGTAGTGAAAGCCGATAATTAGTATGAAAGTGTAGAGATGCCTTTTTTAGTTAGTGCGGTCATTAAATGAATTATTTGAGAGTTAAGGCGTTTAACAAAGGTGTATTCAGATTCCAATAGACGTATGAAATTAAATTAGTTGAATAGAATCAATATGAGTTCAAGAGTATTAAATTTAATATGTTAGAAGAATTCGATCGGGTACACATAATATATTGTTATAAAAAGATTGATAATTGAGATAAGAAGACAACTATGGAGAACTCGTGAATCCTAACAATTAAACCATCATATAAAAAATTAACTTTTATTGTTTTAGTATATTTCAAAATAAGAAATCAAAACAAAAAATAATGACTTCTATTTATTTTTAATCAAATTGAAGTTAGAAATAATTTAACCAACGGTTGGATAGTAGTCCCCGTTTAAACGATAATCCGAATTTTAGGTCCATTTTTTTACTTGTTACAATCCGTATACTTGTAAGATATAAAATTGATAAGAGCTTATTGAATCATTGAGGGTTTGGGTTTTAGGTTTCTGGTTTGTACAGAAGGATATAATGTTTTGAGCCCTATATCGTTGATATTTGAGATGTCTTTAGTTGGAGAAATACTTGATTGAGATTTTGTACAATTTATAGTCACCTATTCAATATTTCTTCTAATAGTGGTATCAAAGCATTTGGTGGCTGATCTTAGAAAGCTACATCTTCTTTTTGAAAGATCTTGCGTTTTGTAGCTACTATTGGAGAGGAATCGACCTGTGTTTTTGAAATCTGAAAAGAATTGTAATTTTTGAAAGATTTTTCAGAAATTTTATAACACTAGTGGCTATCAAACCTGTTAACTATTCATTTATTGAAAGTTTATAGTGGTCAAAACTCCGTACAACCACTTTAATTTGATTTTCTCTGAATCCTAACTATAATATTGCGATTACTTCGTGTTTTGTCATATATTCTATAGTTGTTCTCGCTTGTTTTGAACTTAGTTGTTGTTCTAAACTTTATTGCATGGTTGTGACTTCTGTAATTTCTATTATTTTGAGATTTTAGATCTTTATCATCATGTCTTAATGACTATGGTGAATTTTGGACATTTGGGGGCTAAAGATTATTTTGTTATCTAACTATTAATCTTTCTAAATTTTATGCATTTGCAACCTATTGTACTTCAAATTGTGATGCTGTGTGCTGGCAAAATTTTTGGTACAAATTGTAAATTTGAACTCTACTATATTTTTTTGTTAAAACTGTTGTAGTTAATTGAATTTTTCTTTAGAGTCAACTCTTTGTTCAATTTTTGGAAAAATAAAATAACAACCTGCACTTTTGAATTTGGAGTTTTTAATGGAAAAGTGGATTATTCCATTCGGCAATAAAAAATGAAAGGTCTTCTTGTTCTACAAAAGATTTCAAAATCTATTTTACAAGATTACCTTGATGCTATGACTGCTAATCAAAGAGTTGAAGTTGATGAACTTGTCTAAACTTATAAGACGATCAAGTGCTAAAAAAAATTGGAAAATTAGGACCCTCTTATTTGAACACTGCAAATTTTACAGTAATCAGATGCAAGAAAGGATTTTAGATCAAGGTGCACTTTTCACACGACTTCTAAAAATCACTAGTTAGAGAATTATAGGAAAATAAATGGTGGAAAAGTAGTCATGGTCAATAATGTGGCCTGCAGGGTTAAGGGGATCAATAGTATGACTATGAAGTTTGAAAATGAATATATCCCAGATTTAAATAGAAGTCTGATTTTATTGGGAGATCGAGATGGCATAGACCTGTAGGATAAGATAGGAAATGGCCTATTAAAAGTGATTAAAGGGTCACTTGTCATCTTCAAAGGTACCAAAAGAAATAGTATCTATGTCACCAAAGCTCATACAATTCTAAATCACATTATTGAAGCCTCTAATGCTAAAACTAATGTCACTCTAAAATGGCACAATTGTCTCATATGAGTAAAAAGAGCTTACATATTTTTGACAAAAGGGATTATTTGGAAAAGATACTATTTCTAAAGTACCTTTTAGTGAACATTGCGCTTTTGGAAATGGGCAATGTATTTGTTCACTGTTGTCGCCCTTACCTCACTTAACTACTACTTCAAATTAGCAGCCCCAACAACCAACTTGCTCACCTAGCTTTTAGCTCCCCATTTTCCTTATTGGCCACCTCCAAAGTTGACGAAACTATTCTCTGCAAGTTATCAGAGTTCTCCACCCGCTTTGTCAAGGCATTGACTTCGATTTTGCGGAGGTGAACTTCCTTTTTCAGCTCATCATTTTCTTAGGAAAGTAGGCCACTCTCGACTTGGCCTCTACCTGCCCTACCTTGGAGGCCTCGATGGACTTATTGGTTGACGACGCCTTAGATTTATTCATTACAGCCTCGGCATCTATGGCCTTCTGAAGGAACTCTTTATTTAGACCCTGCAGTCGCCTCATTTCCATCGTACGTTCAAGAAAAAGCCTTGAGAGGACGAGTCCCACCCCCACCATATCCATTATACCACATGTCTCAGTATACGAGGAGTCCTTATTAGTCCAATACTTATGGTAGACCCTCGTCGCCCCTTGGACTTCAGCATGGAGCATCTCCATCACCAAGGAGACTATCTCATCCGCCCTCCCACCCAAAATGTTTTGGGTTTTTCCTTCAGGATGGGCACTTCTAGCATCCCTACCCATCTTCCTCTTTACGAGGCTTACCTCCTCCTCAACAAACTCCTCCACATCAATAATTTTTACGAAAGAAATGGGTTTGCCAATGATGGGATATTGAAGTGACTTGCCAATGGTTGTTAGGCATTTTGGGGGAGGTGGAGGCCTAGTATTCTTCGATAGAACTAGTTTTTTCTTAGGGTGCCTCTCCAAAGAAGCCTCCTCTTCTTTTCTTTTCCTTTCTCTCCCTTCTTATCCGGAGGAAGTAGTGGGTTAGACTTGGAAAGGTGGTTCAGCTTGTCCCACTGGTTCTTATTTGTGGATGACCCAGCACTCAGGGATTTCTTTTTCTGAGCTTTCCCCAAACTCCTCAGCTGAAGAAGGTTGGACTTCACATATTACTTCTTGTCGTGTTGCCCTACAAGCAAAAGGAACGTTTAGGAAAACTGTGGAAGAAAGTGGTTGACAAGCAAAGAAGCGATCCATCCTAATTTACCTTTTGTAGCCATCGGTTGGTACGTAATGAAGAGAATTCTTTTGCTGATGACGTTCTTGAAATTTCTCTTCTCTACAAGTAGTTCGTATATTGCCTGGATGATGGCCCACTCAAAAGACTCAAGCTTAAACCGATCAACTACAGTTGCACAAGGCTCGCTTAGACAAGAAAAATAGAAGAAGGCTAATACATTAAAGGAACAACATAGTAAGAGAGGGCTCAACACACTATACTCATGGTATTGGGTCGGTACGATGATCTCTGGGACCATATCTCCTTCCATTGTTTGCCAGAAGCCCCTAACCCAAAACGAGGATGAACTCCAATTCTAGATAGAGGTTAGGGTCCCCCAGATAAAAGAAGAATGTGGGCCCCAGGGATTCATGCAGTGCCACCCCTTAAAATCACTCCCCCAACTAAAAGCTTAAGGTTGGAAAAGGGTTTGGAAAATGTGTGGGGGTATATCCTCGCCAAGAGTGTCCTTCTTCCAAAGAAGGAAAGCCCCTACTAATTGGCTCCATGCATTTCGTACAAGTTGGGTGGGGGCTAGGTTATATTGCCTAAGGATATATCTAAAGAAATGATACAGAGGCAGTTTCATCTCCCCACTCAAGATCGCCTCACTCACAGCAACACACCCTTCCCGAGGAAAGTAGACTCTTTCCTCAAAGGTCGGCACCAACAGCTCAATGTTGTTTGGGATTCTAAACCTGTCCCTGAAGCCCTCGAGCTCACTTTCTTTTATGTCTGTGGGCCATAAGGAGCCCCCCATCTAATACTATAGTCTATAAGGCCCTCTGGCAATATCCATGCACTATGAGGGCCCTCCATTGCCTCCATGATCCGTTCAATAGGAATCATTAGAGGAATGCCTTCCTCGATACAAATTAACGCCATATTTACCCTAGAAGACCCCTCTGACACTTTGTTTTTAGAAGAGAAAGCCATCTAACTCAACAAATGAAGAAAATGCCTTGGTAGTAACCGATACTTACACAAACCCTAATACCCAAAGTCTAGAACGCTTGGAAATGAGGGAGAACGGAGTTGATCGCCGGGAACAACAATAAAAATACTACGGCTAATGAGAATATTCTCAGTACTCAAGGTTTAAAACTGTCGCAAAGTGAAGAAAAAGGGAAAAAAGGTAGGTTTTCAGCCTTATATATGTATAACAAACGAACCATCACCATTGGATATTCTTCCACTTTAATCTGGACCATCCACTTGTAGCCCCATATGTCAAGTTAATACCAAAGGGCGCTTGTTAGAAATTCAAACCAAGGGCTCAGATGAAGTAGTACTGAACATGCACCATGAACTCGTGTAGGCCCTACCGGGTGTTAAATATCATCATCATTGCGTATTAAATGCGTACTTAGCTCCAACCTAAAGATTGTCACATCACCTAGCTATTTTTATTGGGAATCAGCGTGCCCTTCAAAATCATTAGAGCGCGCCACCTTGCAGGATTCAGCTCGGCATAGGCTTTGAGTGCCTCGCCTAGCATCTTTCAGCCTTATCACAGGCTTCAACTCGGCATATGCTTTGAGTGCCTCGCCAAGCACCATTTAACCTTATCACAGGCTTCAGCTCCTAAAGGGGCTTGACATACGCTTCAACGGCCTCACCAAGCACCTTTTGACCTTATCACATGCTTCAACTCCTAAAAGGGGCTCGACATATGCATCGAGGGCCTCGCCGAACACCTTTTAGCCTTATCAAAGGCTTTAGCTATCAAACATGCTCACTTTCTACTTCCAAAGCCTTACCCTCTATTCCCCAGCATCATCGCAAGCTTCAATTAACAAGATCTTTCTCTTTTCTAAACTAGAAAGTCCATACATTATATAAATAATCATACCTGGACTTTGGGGACTGTTTTTATGCATGAATAAACTAAGAGCCACATGAGACATTATGTGGCATTAACTAAGCTACGTGGCTGACAGCTCGGAGACCCCACAATGATGGAGGACGACCCAATTATCTAGGAGCAATCGAAAAGAAACGTGGGTGACCCTCTTCTCTCCATAAAACGAGAATGGGTCGACCCCATTGCATGCAGACCCTCAATACAAGAACCTGTCCAAACGAGGCGGTGGCAAAAACCTTAACAGATCTTGTGTTAAATGATTGATAAAACAACTCACTGCCATCACATCGTCGAACGCCTGTGTGGTCAAATCTAACGCGCAAGCTAGGCTTTATGGATTCAAAAAGTGGTCTTAACATTTAAGGCTGAATTGATTGATGTATGACAAGAAAGGGAAATCATTTGGATGAGGCAAAGTCCATTATCATCTAAGAGACTCCATTCATCGTACTCAAGTATAAAAGCTCACACTTAATACAATTCAAGGATAATGCAAATTTAGACTTCAGGCCTATATTCTTACTACATACACTTTGTGTTCTTCTCCCAATCCGACCTTCTTTTCATTGATTGGAGGCTCATGTTCTAAGCTCTCCCACACCCTAAATTTTTTCTCTAGCTGACTCGATCATTAGAGTACGTGAGGCTAACTTCATCCTCTCTGGAGAAGGCCACGTGTGATCAATTGCTTGTCCAAGTGTATCGAAATTAAGCTTACGTAGAGGTTAGAGGCTTTGGGATCTTTTAGCCACATCACGATACATTTTTGGGATTAACATTGGTTATTTTCTATTAAAAGAAAATTAAGGGTTAAATCATTTGCATTTGGTCATCACCAAGCTTATACTAGATAGCCAAAGACACTTCATACTAATCTTTTTCACATACAAGGAATCACCACATTCTTAAATCGTTTCTTTTACTGGTTAGAATACTCCAAATTATTATGTATACGATTAAATAATGATGTGATCATGGTTTAATGTTTAAGCACCTAAGTCATCTATTCATCCTATGCATATGAATCTTCATGTTCTCGTACGATAATATACTTAATTATCGTGTATAATTATTGTCACGTTTTCATAGATAAGCAGGAAATTGAACTTACGCACATGATCAATCCACCATCCAAAAACTAATACAATCTCTCAAATTTATTCATCCTAGCCGACAAGGCTATCTAATTCATACAAGCATGCGATATTATTATTATTATTATTATTATTATTATTATTATTATTATTATTATTATTATTATATAAATTTTTTTTTGTTCTTTTATTTTTTTTATAACAATTTTTCATTTCATTCTTCATTCCAGAATTTATTCAGCATCCCCCAACTTGATGATTTGAATTCAACTTTCCCGTTCATGCTTGTATTTACCCCCAAACTTGAGAATTTTTTCCTACAAAACACAACAAGATTGTTACTAAGAATAAAATAGACATTTCTAAAGATAAAAAATAAAGATTATATATATACTAAGAGAAGGATAAAGCTTGAATTGCCTCCTAAGAAGTGCTTCTTTAAAGTCATTAGTTGGACGTTGTGCCGCTATTATTATGGAACAGCCAGTTCAAGGCTTTCCTGAGTAGCGGGAAAATCCTATACGTAGTGTTTGATGCGATGTCTATTAATCTTGAAATTTTCCTTGGCTGGGTGGGATAACTCAAATGTACCATAAGGAAACACTTGGGATACTGTGAAAGGTCCGGACCATCTTGATTTCAATTTTTTTGGAAATAGTTTAAGTCTGGAGTTGTACAAGAACACTTGATGTCCCACTTTGAAAATTCGTTGTCTAATGTTCTTGTTGTGTTACTCTTTTGTTCTTTCTTTGTAGATGGATGCATTCTCATAGACGTCTCTTCTAAATTCTTCCAATTCATGAAGTTGTAGCATTCTTGTTTCCCCAGCCTATCTAAACTAATGTTCAATTGCTTCAATGTCCAGTATGCTCTGTGCTCAAACTCAACTGGTAAGTGACATGCTTTTCCAAACACTATTCGGTATAGCGACATCCCAATCAGCATTGTGTATGCGGTGCGATAGGCCTATAAAGTATCGTCCAATTTCTTTGACCAATCTTTTCAAGATGCATTCACCATGAGTTCTAGAATTGTTTACAATTGTCTGTTAGACGTTTCAACCTGCCCACTTGTTTGAAAGTGATAAGGCATGGGGATTTGATGTTATACCCCATACTTATGAAGCTCCGCCTTGGAATAACTGGTTGCGAAAGTGAGTTCCACCATCACTTATAATGGTTCTTGGTGATCCATAGCAGTTGAAAATACGTTTTCTTATAAAATCTACCACCACGCTTGCATCATTGGTGGCTTGACTTCTACATATTTGGAGACATAGTCCACTGTCACAAAGATATATCGATTATTATAGGATGACGAAAAAGGTCCTATAAAATCAAATCGTCCAATTTCTTAGACCAATCTTTTCAAGATGCATTCATCGTGAGTTCTATAATTGTTTACAAATGTCTGTTGGACGTTTCAACCTGCCCACTTGTTTGAAAGTGATAAGGCATGGTGATTTGATGTTATACCCCATACTTATGAAGCTCCGCCTTGGAATAACTGGTTGCGGAAGTGAGTTCCACCATCACTTATAATGGTTCTTGGTGATCCATAGCTGTTGAAAATATGTTTTCTTATAAAATCTACCACCAAGCTTGCATCATTGGTGGCTTGACTTCTACATATTTGGAGACATAGTCCACTGTCACAAAGATATATCAATTATTATAGGATGACGAAAAAGGTCCCATAAAATCAAATCTCTATAGATCAAATATTTCCACCCACAAGTTGAAGCATGAACCCGTGATAGGATAGGCTTCATCTTATCCTTTGGCACATATCTTTTGATTATTTGGTATGCCCCTCTTCTATTGGAATAATAGAATTTATCTTCGTGTAGAAGCTTTTTCTCCTGCTGATAGGTAAAGTCTGGATCCATATACCTACTCGCTAAGTAGTTGACAATGTCTGCATATCATGGAGCCTGTTTCACCTGCAACAACTGTTCACCTAGAAATATCTCATTGATATCCACCTCATCTGAATCATTTGATTATTTTTCCTCGATAAGTGATCTGCACCAAGTTTTCTGTTCCCTTTATATCACGAATTTCAACATCAAACTCTTGCAGTAACAGAACCCATCGAATCAGCCTGGGTTTAGCGTCCTTTTTCTCGAACAAATATTTCAAAGTTGTATGGTCTCTGTAGACTATCACCTTTGAACCAATCAAATAAGAACAAAATTTGTCGAAGGGAAATATTATTGCTAACATTTCTTTTTGAGTTGTTGCGTAGTTGATCTGAGCATCTGTCAATGTTTTGCTGACATAGTAGATGACATACAAAACCTTTCCCATGTGTTGACCTAACACTGCTCACACATGAGTTTGAAGGGTAGTTCCCACTCTGGAGCCACTATAACAGGTGAAGACGTCAATTTTTCTTTCAAAGTGTTAAAGGCATGTAAACACTCATCAGAAAAGTTAAAAGGCACATCCTTCTCTAGTAGATTGCACAGAGGTTTTGTAATCTTTGAAAAGTCTCGAATGAATCTTCTGTAAAATCCAACATGTCCTAAAAAGTTTTTGATTCCTCTTACTGATGTAGGTGATCACTTATACATTGGCTTTATCAAACTCAATACCCTTTGAAGCAATCATATGCCCAAACACTATTCCTTCATTCCCCCATAAAATGGCAAGTCTCCTAATTAAGCACCATATTTTTTCTTCACACATTTGTAATACTAAGGATAAATGTTCCAAGCAGTCATCAAAGGAATTTCCAAATACTGAAAAGTCATCCATGAATACATCGATATACTTTTCGACCATGTTAGAGAATATGGCCATCATGCATCGCTGAAATGTTGCAGGTACGTTGAGGTATTTTTCTAAAGGTAAAAGTTCCATAGGGACATGTGAAAGTTGTTTTCTCTTGATCTTCTGAAGAAATGACTATTTGATTGTATCCTGAATATCCATCCAGAAAGTAATAATGAGAGTGACCTGCTATCATTGTTAACATCTGATCAATGAAGGGTAATGAGAAGTGGTCTTTTATATTAACATTATTCAGCTTCTTGTAATCTATACACACTCTACACCCCGTTACTAAAGTGTTGGTATCAGTTCATTCTTCTCATTCTTCTCCACTGTAATTCTAGGCACCACATGTATTAAACTCACCCAAGAACTATCTTATATGGGATAGATAATCCCTGCATCTAACTACTTCAGCACTTTCTTTCTTAGTACCTCCTTCAAAGTTGGATATAATCTTTGCTGACCATCTACTGAGGGTTTTGACCCATCCTCCATTAAAATTTTATGCATGCATAGAGTGAGATTGATTTCTCTAATGTCAGCTATGGTCCATCCAATTGCAGTTTTGTGCTTCTTTAGTACTTTCAATAACTTTTTCTCCTCCTCATTTGTCATATCGTTATATACACATAATGTAGATGTGATGACAAAGGCTTTAACTCAAGTGTTGGGGCCTTCTCCACTTACGACACTGGTGGTGATAGATTGGTACCAAGAGACTCATATTGCCATGTCTCCTTTCCATAGGTTGTTCAACCAATACATTCAGTTCTTTTTGCATCCGTTAACTTTGATTGTGTAATATTTACTTCAGATAGAATTTCTGAATGTTCGGCATCAAATGTATTAGTTACAAGCTCCTCAAAAATATCTATTTGGCAACAAGTATCTGAAGTTAATGGGTATTTCATTTCTTTGAACACAGTGAATACAACCTGCTCATTGTCCACCCGAAGAATCATCTTCCCATCGTACACATCAATAAGTGATCTTCCAGCGGCCAAGAAAGGTCTTCACAAAATTAGAGGAATATTTGAATTATCTTCCATGTCCAAGATGATGAAATCCATTGAGAAAATGAATTTATCAATCTTGATTAACACGTCTTTTATAATTCCCCTTGGTCTTTTGATGGACCTGTCAGCCAATTGCAAAGAGATTGTTATAGGTTTTGTTTTTTCCAATTCAAAAGACATGTAAACAGAGAATGGCATTAGGTTAACACTAGCACTTAAATCGCATAATGAATGCTCAAAATAATTCAAACCAATGGACAATATATAGTAAAACTCTCTGGCTCCTTTAGCTTAGTAGGTAGTTTTTTCAAGAAAATTGCACTGCATTCCTCGTTTATGCAGGTAGTCTCGTGTTCTTCCAACTTCCTCTTGTTGGAATGGATTTCCTTCAAAAAATTAGCATAGCTACGTATTTGTGCAATTGCCTCTGCAAAAGGGATATTTAAGTGTAATTTTTTGAAAATCTCCACAAACTTTGCAAACTATGTATCTAACATCTTTTTCTGCAAATGTTGAGGAAAGGGAATTGGTGGCACATAAGCTTTGATAGGACTTGGTGCTCTAATTTTGGATGTTTCTTGTCTCTCTTCCTTCTCTTGTGCAATTGGTGCAGATTTTTCTACTTTATCAACTTCTTCAACTTCTACCTCATTATCTTTTCTGTATGGCTTCACATGTATTTCTGATAGTTGTACTCCACTTCTAGTTGTAATAACTTGCATTTGCTCCTTTGGATTTATCATCGTATTGCTTGACAATGTCCCTTGTGGGTGTTTTGCAAGCAAGCTAATGAGCTATCTGACCAATTTGTGTCTCCAGTTTCTTGATAGATACTTGCTGATTCTGAAAGTTTATGTCAATTTGTTGGAATGCATTGTCTTTCTTTTACATATATTGATTGAACATTTCTCCCAAACTTGGTTTTTTCTCTTGCTGGTGTTATTTAAACCATTCCCTTGTTGATTATTTAACCAGCTGAAGTTCGGGTGTTGTCTCCAACTGGGTTATATGTTTGGCCATGTGGGCTGAAATTGCGAGAATCATTTTGAATGAAACTTACTTTTTCTTTAGGAAAACCCATAGACAAGCAATTTTCTGTAGGATGATTGGCTCCACAGTTTTCACATACTAGACTATTATCACTGCATGTGCTCATTGGGTTTGTGCTTTCACAATAACTCTACATATTTTGTCAAAGTTGTTATCTGTGCATTAGTAGCCGTTGTGTTGTCTAATTCATAAATTTTAGCTACTTTCTTTGATACTACTCTTTCTGATGAAAACATTGAATGTGTCATGACAATTAACTCAAACAAATCCATGCATTGTTGTATAGATTTTCCAACGATCAACCCACTAGCAAAGAAATCTACCTAGAATTTCGACAATTGAAACAATACAGTGTATAAGTATTGCACTTGATTACCTATGGTGATTCCATGACTTGGACACTTTCTCATTAACTTCTTAAATCTATTCCATTCCTCGTGATAGCTCTTTCCATCTTTTGTTAGAAAAATTGAATTTCTAATCTGATTTTTGTTACTTTTACTGGTGGAAAAAATATATTGCAAAATTTTCTAGTTAGTTCTTCAAATGTAGTAATACTTCCATGAGGTTCAACATTTAACCATTCCATGCATCATCTCACAATGTATATGGAAATAACCACAAATTGATAGCGTCTTCATTGACTCTTGGAGCATGAAAATTCTGACAATTTCTGAGGAATTCAGAGACATAAGTGTTCGAATTTTCATGAGCTAGACCATAAAATTGGAGTGTATTGTTGGTCAAGTTGATCCAATCTACCTTTATCTGAAAGTTGTTCACCCCCAAAATCTGGATATACTATATAGGAGGGCCCGAGTGCTGTTATAGGTGTTAAGAACATTTAAATCAGCAAGTCCCCTTCATTTATTTCCACCCGCTCATGTTGCTTGTCCAATGGTACCGCTACTCTCTAGGAAACTTCTCCAATGGGCTGTGTAGGAATAGGGATATTTTAATCGTCAGCCATGTGATGTTGGTGTTTTTATTTATGTTCTTTGCGTCTTTGTCTAAAAGTACGTTATATTTCCAAATTAAAGGTTCAAGTTCATCACTTTGGGTACGGAGCATACAACGAACACATTTTATTTGTTAATAAAAAATCAAATAACCGTTAAAAAAAATTAAGACTAAAAGTAAATAGTCTCCGGCAGCGACGTCAAAAAATTGTTGCTTTTTCTTCTTTCTATAGTAAATGTACGATATCATAACAAGTAATATAATGGACCTTTGAGTCCGGATTACCGTTCCCATGAGAACGATACTTTAGAACTTAATTAGATTTTCTAACTAATGAAAGCCAATAAAGAATTATATGTTGTTTTGAATTTTTTATTTAAACATTTGAAATTAATTAAAATGCACACAAAGATTGATTGAGAACTCAAAGATTGATTGAGAAATCAAATAATGGATGGAAATTATGGATAGACAATTTCACATATTGATCACCTTTAAGTCTTAATTCAAAATTCAATAGTTTAACGTAGTGTTTGATCGAATTCTTCTATGTTATTCGATTTACCCCTCTCGAGTTTTCATTGAACCTATCAAACTAATTCAATCACATATCTCTATGTAAATTTACCTTATTTGAATGAAATATTTGTTCTAAGAATTCATATGATGATCGTAATATTTAGTATAGATATCTCTACACGTTATACTAATATACCGGATTTTACTATATGGTTTAAATCTCAAACTCGCCTCTCGACTGGTAAAAGATTCACAAAACCATCAAATTAGTGATCAAGTAAATTAATGCATTAAATTCACAGCAAAATCAACAATGTATGATAAAATAACAAGAATTTTGAATAAAAGACAAATGGTTTCAAATAGATTACATAATTTGCCCTGATATAAAGTTTAGCTCTCATAATAAAGGAAGAAGAAAAATAAAAAATTATTACTGAATACTTCACCAAGTTTTGAATAAACATGTAGAAAAAGAAACCAATCTTGCACCAAGATATTCTTCCTCTTCCAATCAATGCTTCAAAACTTGAATTTCTTGATTTTTTTCTCCCTTGAATTGTGTTCTTCAATCTCTCGTTGTATTCTCCTTTCTCTCAATGTGTCGAACCCCTAAAATTTCCTCATTCTTCTATTATGCCCATCTCCACGTTTGTGTCGAATATAAGGTTTTATGAGCTTTTAAAATGCGTCAAAATGACCCTAAAACAGGCGGTGTAGCGCCTAGGCGCTACATCTCTGTTCTTCCGATTCCTCATCGCTATCTTTCTATAAAATAAAAAAATCTTTCTTGGCACTTGGGCGCCATGTTGCTGATTCTTTTCCCTTGCCTTTTGCCTCGTTTGTTCACTTCAACACCATTTTTACTACACATCGCCATACCTTTAAAACAATACTAGCAAACACATCAAAAACGTTCTATACTCATAATATTTAGCCAACAATTAAGTTAAAATTGTATAAACTCGTGGGTAAAAACACAATAGTCAATTAGCATCTTTTTAAGTCAAATTTTTGATAATATATTTTGTGAGAAGTAAATTTATTGAAGAATGTGAGGTTACAAGTATGGTAAAATTTGAATTTACGAACTATTTTATTAGAAGAAGGGTAATTGGCACAATGACTGATAACGTTTACATATTTTGTGCAATACTCCTCTAGCCTTTCGCTTCCCCTCCAAATCACCCAAACCTTATAGATTACATACAAGTCCCCTATTTGGGTTCCATCAAAAATAGATTTTGGAGAAAATTGTGTTTTGGAATAGTGGTTCTTTGGAAAATGTGTGGTTAAAAATGAGGAAATTTTTAAATTTACGTGTAATATTACTTATTAGAGAATGTACAATTGAAAATAAGAAAGAGAAAAATATATTTTTTTTTTCCAAAAATTGAACCCAAACAGGGGCAATATTTTCGTCATTTTTCTTCCTAAAGCCTTGTAAAATTACGAATACCCTCCTTTTCAAATAAACAAAAAAAAATTAAAGAATTATTGTGGCCGTATTCCTAAATTTTTTTTAAAAAAATACAAACAAATTCCACTTCAAATTATTTAAAAAAGAAAAAAAATTAAAAAATGTACTTCTCTTCTTCAAATTTCATCTTTGTGCCCACCACCTTTTGCCTCTCCCTTCCACCACCTCCCCCTCAAAGCTTTAACAACTAGTGAAATTGAAATATTGGAGAGAATTTTATCGAGAATCGATAGAAAAAGTTTTGAGAATGCTTCAGGCGATTGTTGGATAAGGGAGCAAGTATGGAAATTGTTGAAGGATAATTCATCTATTATTATGATTTTCTCCATTTGAAAAGTTGTCTTAGATTAAAAGCAAATTTAGAATCTGAATTGTTCTGTTTAAGATCCAGAGAACTCGTGGAAATTACCAAATTTTCGATCTAAAACACAAGGTGCCTAACATTTTGGATGTAGAGGTCGTTCCCTAAAGGCTGTCCAAATGTACAAGAAGCTACACAACTTGTTTTTATTTAACCTCGAAAATAATCCACTACTTATTTCATCCACTGGAATATCATTCTAGCAAGTCATATTCCACTTACTTTAATCTAGTCATAGCTATGTCATTTTTCACAAGACATCATTATGCAAAAACTCCAATTCATAAGTTTTTGAATTATCTTCACATGAAAAGTATAACTGATGAATTTTTCAACCCATCCACATGCATGACTGGACATTCATCCCCACATTGTGTAAGAAACTTCGAAAATGTATGCCATGTGTCCATGTATCAATTTCACAAAAATCATATCTTTCTTTCTTTTGACAAGAATAATTTTTTTTTTAAAAATAATTTTTAATCAATACTTTTTATATGAGACATTTTTAGCAAGATTGTTATGCGAGCTTTCCAATGAATTTTGAGTCATCAAAAAAGGGATATACATTATTTCTAAAAATCGCGTTTGAGCCAAAAACACGTTAATATATTAAAATATTTCAATCGCTAAAATAATATATTCTACATATATTATTTATCATTTCACTAAATGACTTTAATTAATCATGTTTACTATTATTAATATAATAACTCTAACGTAGGTAGGTTTTTCCTACCCTAACCATCGACTTCGCCACCTTAAATATGGGGTATTATCAGCGTAAGACGTTACTTTGAATTTTCGGGGCATTAGAACTCTCCCACTCAATTTCAGTTGGACCAAACTAGCTTAGTTAGATTTATAATGTGTCTTCTACTACATGCATATGCTTTTATCCCTATTATCAACTAGCATTCCTTACTTCTTTTTTCGAGATATTTATTTGATGTCCTCATTAGGATTTTTGTAAGGTTTCTTTCACTATTGTATATGACAACGTTTTCTCTTGGGATAGTAGTTTGGATCAAAGTTCTAGTATACGATCCATACCCAGTTTCCACATGTTAAGCTACTGTGCACATGTAATAAATTCAGGAATCAACACATATTCAACTAATTCCTTCTGTGAGTTCAATCACCGTCAAATCTTATTCTCACAAATAGGTTAAGTAATTGATGTATTTCATTTTAGGGATATAGAATAATTTGTAACTTAGTTTTATCAATTCAAAGAATTCATCCCATTACACAACGATTTTTAAACCTAAATATTAGGTGCTCAACGATAGGATCTTATATAAATAAGATATAAATATAAACAAAAAATAGCATCATTCAGTCATGAATCGTACATCAACTAATTTCAAACATGAACTCATAATTAGCCAACGAGATTATCCAATTAAGTAACACACAAAAACATATTTTTGGAGATTTCAAAATTTTTAATTCTTTTTATATTTTTCAAAATTTCCAATTTTTTATTTTGAAATTTTTATATAATGTAATGCTACAAAAATCACACATTTGACTCACGGAGCTGACTTCACCCCCAGGTTTAAAGTTATATGGTCCCAAATGTATGCAGAAAAATAAACCTAAGGAAGGATAGCAATATTCCTAATGTCATGTGATGATCTGTCTTTGTGGGATGTCTCTAAGAATTGATTTGTGTAAGTATTATTCTTGTTGAACAGGGCCGGGCAGGCTCACCTATAGTGACTCCGCATTGTCCCCCTATTTGAATTGGGCCGACGTGGCTCTGTTCATGTAGCAACACTCCTTGTGTAATACAGTTTCACCCTCAAACTTAGAATGCTTCCACAATCCTGAACACATGTGGGTATCCATATAAACAATCATGGACTAATAATTTTAGGATGATGATGTAATAGCTAAATTAAATCTAATAAAGAGAAACAACTACTGTTCGAATAAAAAAATGCAAGATAAGGAAAAGAGAATGGGTTACCTCTCATTTGTAGCTTCTTTTAGTTATTAGCTTGACTTTTTGGCTTAGGTTGGTCATTCGTTTCATTTGTTGCACCTTTTGCACCTGTTAGTTTAGTAATAGCCCTTCGAGTAAATTTATTTGTATTGTGATATTTTGAAATTAAAATATTAATTTATTTTTCAAATAAATTATTTTATTAATTTGAACTTGTATTTTGTTCATGAGATCGACTTGATATTACAAATCAAGTGTTTAAGTTGTTAAGTACAAAAATATTCAATTATGTTCGATTTAAAATTTATTGTCCACAATCAGCAAATGAAGACTAGCACTTTATTTTAATAAGATTGTATCAATTTTATTAAATTTGATCTTGACTTTGGTAGTAAATACTTTTTTTTTAATGTATTGGAGTGGACCATGTGAAATTAATTTATGGAATTCACCACATAAATTCAATTTCACTTGACTATCGTACGTAGTACCTTAATCATGAGTGGATAATGAACTTTGATTACTAACTTGAAATTCTTTGATGTATGAACGAGTGAGAATAAATTTCTAATCAATATCTCGATGCCTTGAAAATTGAAAGAAATAAATGGAGAACATATATTCGCGATATTGAATTCGTAACCTATTTAATATGCACGATCATGATCCAAAGAAATTTTCTAATGACAATTAAATATGAGCTCAAGAATTCGACATTGACTTTTGAATTAATGTTTGATAGCTCAAGAATAACTAGCCAAGAGGGGGGTGAATTGGTTTTTAAAACTTTTTCGAAGAATTAATCTAAATTCAAGCAAGTAAAGACTAAATAGATTAATTCAAATAGTAAGCACAAATATAAAAACAATAAGTAAAAGGGAGAGATGATGCAAACTATATAATTGTGGAGGTTCGATCCAAAGCAATGATTTACGTCCTCCGTTACCTAGTTCTCCGGCACGAGCAATGCATTTTCACTATATTGATTGACTTATGATACAATCTAACCATTTACAACGCTTTCGGTGACTTATAAACAAGGAGCACCGATCCTTATATAATGTTGAGCTTTATGGGATCTCAACACAACTCACACTATTGAGCTTGAAGGGGCCTCAATATGACTCACACGGTGACTTACAATAAAGAGTATCAATCCTTATAAAATGTTGATCTTTAAGGGACTTCAATACGACCTACACTTTTACAATGAAATTTTTCTCTTGATAAATAATACAAACAAATTAAGTAGTAAGAGAGGTTAACACTTTAATGAATAGTAATAAATAATAGCTCAAGTGTTAGATAAAAAACATTGATGAATATAATAGTCAAAAATTAGATTCAATCAATCAAAGTGTTTCAATGAGAAGATGAAGAAATAAATACAATGCAGGTTCGAAAATCTTCTAAAAAAATATCTTTTTTAATGAATGATTATAATAAATTAAGTGCTAAGAGAGAAATGAGAAA
>CAIGRP010025653.1:0-20023 GCA_903798385.1 Fraxinus cuspidata | reverse complement strand
AAAAATCACAGGACCGGCCCTGGATTCACCCATATGAGGTACAACAGCTTCTTCAACAAGATCGTCTTTTGACATGTATAGAGAGAAGGGAAAACAGTTAGCTTCATGAGAGGTAACTACACTGTAAAGAAATAACTTATGCACTAATATCTTAGAAGAATTCTGTTGATAATTCACAAGTTAGGGGGAGTTACAATTCACAAATCAATGTCCACTGCACATTTCCTTCATTATGACATGAGATGGATCAAACGCTGCCTCATATCTAAATTTCCCAGGACATGGAAAAGAGAATCAAACGCTGTCTCAAATCTAAATTAACATTCAAGGAAAAATGCATAAATTCAAGTCAACATCCTACTGCTAGCTGTTGGAACAGAATGACCTGCTCCAGATCTGCCTGTTGACATCTTGCTGAAGATAGCCAACAACTTCCCTGCAAACAGTGCAAAGAACCAGATCAACTTTTTCTTCAGATCAAAAAGAATGAAACCATTAACATTGATTTTGTTATGGCATAAGAGGGATAGACGAGGATTGGAATTCAGACACTGCAATAGAAACATCAGATAATCATTGGGGGGGATCACCGTCTTCGTATAGGTCTAGTTTCATTGTGGGTTAATTTGCTATCATAATTCATGCGTCAGCTTGAGTAACATAAACAGAGATTAGTCAGTGGTATTAAATGTCCTGGTATACCTGCAAGTGCAACCTGTAACAATTCCCAACAACAGCTAGAAAAGCATAAATTTAGATTCACTATTCAATTCAACCTGAGTTTAAATCTGTCGCCTCTAGCTTACATTGTCATAATATGATAGCTCCTGAACCCACCTTCAGTTTATTTTTTACAATGGGCTCCTATATACAATGTTCATATGGTGGGATGCTGTTCTTAATGAATCCATGTTGGAAGGATATAATTGTAAATCTCATCCATAATGTCGAAGACTACGTAAGCAATGTGATCACTGGAAACAAAATTTAAGTTATGTATTAATACTGAATCACTAACCTTATAGGCCTCAAACTCATTGTGCCTCCTGTTACAAAATTACAAGTTAAATATGTAACATTATAAGTATAACGTCTAGCCATGTAAAAATTAGTTGAGCCATGTGCACGCAAGAAGAAAGCAATACCAGCAGAAGGAAGGTGGGAAAAAGTAACATGACTAGATCCCCTTGGACAATGCATGATCTTTTCATTTACTAAAATAAGTTAGAATGCCATGAAAGGTCAAAACAATTAGATTAACTTGATAAAAGATCTGGATGAATGGATTCAAATGCCCTTCTAATGATAAATACTCATGATGTAACCAATACTTAATAGAGCAAATGCAATGTAAAGTTATTATCTGCGATGCACCGACACGAACATACGTGTCGAATATCTCGACGTGCGATTTTTAAAAAAGTACTGACATGATAAATTACTGACACATTGATGAAATTCATTAAAATTCTTCTTTTATATAATATAAATTTAATTTTATACTTGTTATTAATTTTTCTCATTAACTTTTTTTAACCAAGAGTACATATTTGTTATTTAATAATAACTTTGAGTTAAAAATGTTTAATATTTTTGATAAATGAGGAAAAATGATCATCGTAGAGTGTTCGAAAAGTGTCAGATCAGTATCCAACATGTCCGACATTGCATGTCAATTACTAGAATTCATTTGCCATCTAATCACCATACTTATCAGCAGATATTTAGCAATTATGACATTTACATGGATAACTCAACTCAAAAAATCGATATGATGACAAACCAACTATCATTTCATATATATCGTGCTTAAATCACAACTCATATGTTTCATAGCTTTTTCTAATATGTTTTTTCAGTATTTTAAACTATAAACATTATACATAAACAACTGTAGATGTAACTTGCAAGATTTTCATGCATTAAGGAGATAATATTCATTTATAAGACTAGTAGTACATTCATCTGTACTATAATTCTCTAGACAGTTTGTTTAACTTCAGAGAAAAACATTATATGTTTAAATGATCATTAACTAATTAGCAACAGCAGCAATACAACAACAAAAAATTCATTAAACTCCCTTATTATATCATACAAAACTGAAATAAATATAATATAGGTTCAAACTTTGGTTGAATGTTACACTAACAAATTCCATGGAAAAAATAAGCATATGAACTCAGCAAGAAAGTCCATGGATCCAACGCCAATTCAATATTCTCGATTCTATGAATCCAAACAAAGTATAAGTATTTACGAAAATTGCGAAGATTATTAATTGAAATGTTTGTTGACGATGGATCAAGTTCCGAATAAGAATTACTTTTGTTATTATCCAAAGCTTTTTCAATGTAAGAACTTGTAACACTTGACGAGCTAGTTGAAACATATACTATTTGATATGCCCTCCGAATAAAGCTTTTTTCTTAGTTAAACCATACCCTTTAATATGATTTGAAAAACACATTCCAATCAAACATCCCATTCAACTTCAACCGCAGAAAAAAGAGAAAGAAACTCTAGAGCGCATTTAGTCTTGATCATAGTGGAACTAACAGAGTTTACACATCAAAACCAAAGAAGCAATTTTACCTCTTCAGAGAACACTCTTGTAGACACTGCTAGTCTTATCTTATGCACTGATTTTCCAAAAATCTGTTCCAAAGGCATATAGTTACATACATACATATGACTCTTCATATATTTATGTCTAAATCAAGATATGCAGTTATATGGCGAATTTGAAGGAAAATACGAGAGCATACGAGGCGCCAGTAGCGGCTTTGCGCCTTACAACACTCAACATCACGGCTTTGATCTCCTATAACTGCACAAGAAACAAAAACAAAATTCTATAACAAAACTCAAATCAAATAAGCAAAAAGCAAAAGGAAACAGAAGTATTGTAGAGGTGATTAAACTCCCAAATTATTATTTATTTACTTATGCACATAGTCGAAAAAGAAAATGGCATTGAAACAGATCTCTTCAATTAACATAAAAGAGAAAAAAAANAAAGAAAAAAAATTGGCCTTGGATCAAGAGAAGTGCCGTTGTTTTAAAACTCTTTTTGTTACTGCATCATTTTCAATCATATATTTACACAATAAAATATACTGCATGTAAACCAAAGGCTTTTTCTCTATTTTTTAAACGTACATTCTCCTAAAAATGCCATTTAAAACTTTTTTTTTTAAATGATGGACACCAAACCAGGGCAAATAGAGAGAGTGTAAGGTTTTGAGGCGCTAAGGTTATGTTTCGCCTCCATTTCTTCAAAAATTCATTTTTTCAAAATTTATTTCTAACCACACATTCTCGCATAAAATAATTTTATACGAAACTCAATTTTTATTTTTTAACTACACATTCTTCAACAAAATACTTTTCTAAAATGCATTTTGGGTAAAAATAAAAAGGGGCTCAAATGTTAAAGAACAATGGTAATGAAGAGAAGTCTCAAATAATATTGGAAAAAATAAATTCTTTCAAATGCCCTTGTTTGACACACATTCTATTAAAATGCATTCTTTCAAAACTTATTTTCAACCACATATTTTTCAATAAAATAATATTTTCCATCACATCAATAACTTTTCTTACTTTTTAACCACACATTTCTCATCGTATCACTATTTAAAATACATTCTTTTCTCAATAATATATATTAAACACACCAAAAAAGTACAAGATCTTGGTAGATCTGCATGTGGAGGGCGAGTCTATTTTCGAATTATAGGCTGGCTCACTCATTAAAGGAGTCAAGCTAGCAAAGTAAGTTCATGTATGAATTCGATCGTAATTGGTAAGTGATTTTTTTAAAATTTTTTTTAAATGGTGAGTTGATTTAGCTCGTTCCACCAAGAGCATGGTGTGGAGCAGGTTGAGTTCACCCTTGTTGAAGTCGAATCGGAGATTGAAATCAGATAATTTGTAAGATTTTATTATTGTGAGAAACGTGAGATGAAGTCGATAATGAATCAATGATGTGATATTGATAAGTCGAATCCCCATGAAATGGGTTGAGGGAATGGTTTAATTGTATTGACTTGAATGAAGGCACCGATTGGATCGAGTTTGGGCAGGTTGGGGGTGGAAGTGTTGGAGCAGAAAGATTGATTAACGAAATGCAATAATGAAAAGGTTAAATACCTTTAATTTTAATAAAACAATAAATTCACTTCCCTAAAAGTTTTATTAAAAGTATATTATACAGGATTAACGAAAAAAATAGAGACTAATTGTCATATCTTGCTTTCACAAAGGAAGGTTCAATACGAAGTTAAAAAGTAGGGGTGGGCATTTTTATCAGAAACGTGGAACCGAACCGGAACAAAACCGAATAGAAACGGTCGATTTTGGAACCATACATCGAGAACCGATTGGTTCTGGTCCAATTCTCGATATTGCCTTGAGAACTAATAGTGAATTTGGTTCTCTCGAATTTCTCTTTTTGCTAACACCAATATGCACTAAAATTTTGAACACTAAATTTCAAAATTATCTCATGTTAAATTTCAATTTTCAAAACACTTATTCTTTCCTTCAATGGGTAATCGAAATTGTTAAATAATTTTATAAATTCATAATTTTAATGCAATACGATAAGAAAAATATATTTTTAATTTAATATTTCATAAGAAATTAATTTTTTTGTTGTTTTCAAAGTGACCATCCATCCATAACCATGATCCTTGAGAATTACTAAAGATAATCAGGCTATTGTTTTATGGATTTTCTTAAAAATTAATTTTCGATCGAGATTCTACCATTTATGCTGAATTTAATAGTTTATTATATTTTCCATTTTATAAGTTGACATTGAGTTTTGAAGTAGATTTTTGTTTGCTGCCCTGTTCAATTAATTTTTTGTATTGTTAGATTATAAGAATGACAAGTGATTTCATACTCTACTATTGTCTACTTCCAATTTGATAAGTGATTTCATACTTTATTTTTATAATTTTTTAATATAAAAAATCGGATCGGACCGAACCGAAACCGGAAGTAGAACCGTTTGGTTTAGTTTATAGTTAGATATAAAATCAATGGTTCAATTTCTAAGATTTCCATTGGTACTCGATTCGATTCCCAGAATCGGACCAAACAAAACAACGCCCACTCCTATCGAAAGCATAGGTCTTGAAAACACAGTTACCCCCAAACGATATGATTTTTGTGCCAATTAGCTGAATATGTTGTTATTTTATCATTAGTGGTGGGTTGACTTCTGTCTGGACTTCTTAAAATAATCATGCTACTACACGTAAATTAAGTTTTACATTAAGTCCTTGTTTGATTATTATTATTATTATTATTATTATTATTAAAATATATTTTTATCTCTCTTCTTTTCAATCACATATTTTTCAATAAAATAATATTACACATAAAATCAAACTTTTTCCCTATTTTTAACAGTTCTTTATCAATCTACTATTCAAAAATACATTTTTAACAAAAAATGGAGCTCAAACATATCCTAAGTTTGACATTATTCGACATAAAATGTATCATTGATTTTTACAACACCCTTTCACACCACTAACTAGATTTTTGATGCATAATGATATGTCAACAAGAATGTACAAGTAATTTAATTGTTCTTAAAAGTGGCTTATATGTTCATTTAGTCATCGCCAAATATTAATTTTGTCTTGAAAACACAGTTACCCCCAAACGATATGATTTTTGTGCCAATTAGCTGAATATGTTGTTATTTTATCATTAGTGGTGGGTTGACTTCTGTCTGGACTTCTTAAAATAATCATGCTACTACATGTAAATTAAGTTTTACATTAAGTCCTTGTTTGATTATTATTATTATTATTATTAAAATACATTTTTATCTCTCTTCTTTTCAATCACATATTTTTCAATAAAATAATATTACACATAAAATCAAACTTTTCCCTTGTTTTTAACAGTTCTTTATCAATCTACTATTCAAAAATATATTTTTAACCAAAAAATGGAGCTCAAACATATCCTAAGTTTGACATTATTTGACATAAAATATATCATTGATTTTTACAACACCCTTTCACACCACTAACTAGATTTTTGATGCATAATGATATGTCAATAAGAATGTACAAGTAATTTAATTGTTCTTAAAAGTGGCTTATATGTTCATTTAGTCATCGCCAAATATTAATTTCATTTTTTCCCATGATTAATTGAAGTCATAGGGCCTTGTTCATCTATTCATTCATTCGATCAATTTTTTTTTTTTTTGTTCTGTTCCAAGAATTCAAACTGGATTTTGTACCAATTTGATAAATGAAATAGACTCACATTCATATATACGTGCTTCACTATCCACATATTTCGTGAAGTTACTAATAATTTTCTAAAATAGAAGCTAAATCCTTGTTTGGTACTCATTTTTTTAATCACATATTCTCCAATAGGGTACCATCAAACAGGCACTAAGTTTAAAACGTGTTTATAAACGGATAAAAATAAATTGTGAAAAAAATAAATAGTGGTTGTAGATTCTACAAAATAATTTGACCTAAAAGTGTTTATAATAATTCCCAAACATGGACTAAAATTTTACTTCCAAATATTTATCTTGCTTCCTCCTCTCAACCCCTCAGAAGTCAGACCACCCACACTGTCTCTCCCTCACTCGCAAAACCCTTGCTGCTGACCAAAATAGAAGTATTCGAGAAATGGACCATGCTCAACCCACCACCGACGATGGCGCCCCCAATTGCAGTAATACCGAGCAACCACAAATAGCGGATGCGGAAAGCCCTTCGGCGGAAGGTGTCTCTCCCGAGATTGCAGATGTTGCAGTCACTACATCAGCTGATGAAAAGGAGAATGAATTGAAGGAAATGCAGGCCAAGTGGCCCGGGTGGCCCGGGTACACGGTGTACCGGATTGTGGTGCCGGTGCTGAAAGTCGGCAGCATTATTGGGCGCAAGGGAGATCTCATCAAGAAGCTGGTTGAGGAGACTCGTGCTAGGGTTCGCATCCTCGAGGGTCCTTTCACCTCTCCCGATCGCATTGTAATCTCTCTATCCCTCTCTTTCTCTGCATGTTCATGTCTATATATGTTTACCTGTATGGTTCTATTGCGAGTATTTTTTTTTTACTTCTCTTGAGAAATATGTATTTACAGAATTTTATTCTTATTCCTAGGGTTTTAAAGTTTCCTTTTTTGTACATTGATTTTTAACTTTCAATGGGTTTCACGTTTTTGGACGATAAAACTAAAGATATGCTGTTTTTTCTTTTATTTTCATTTTTAATGTTCAGGATTATGGTTGATTATAGGATTTCAAGTTTTAAATCTCTTAAAAAACTTAATCTTGGGTTCAAGTTTTTGTTTTTATGTCCATTTTTCTTTTCACGCGGTAGTTCAGAGTTATGCTTTTGTTTTAGAGATTATTGAATAATTATTGATGTTGTTTGAGCCTAAAATTATTTTTTTGAAGATAATTTGTGCTGAAAGACAACCTAGTTATGCAGTCAGAAGTGTTCATTTTGTCATGAGCTCCTTTATTATAGCATCATCTTGGAAAGAAAGTTCAGCCACTGAACTCCTGCAGTTCGGCTTCTTATTGGACATATGTTTTTGGTTAATTTTTTTTTTTTTTCAAAGAATGAATTTCATCCAGTAAATGCGCATTTTGATGAGATGTGTGATGGTCATAAATGTTTTTCAAGAAATGTTTATAGCTCTGTTGTCTGCTATAGGAGGACGACAAATTTTGTTGATATAACTAAATTTGATATCAACAAAATTTGTTAACATACATATGGTATTAAAACTGCTATCATATTAGTTTGACCGCTCAATGTGCCGTCCAAAATATTCGGGATACATTAATAAATGAAAGAAAAATTGGATTGATGATGATAGAAGAAATCTGGTTAGTAATTAAGAACTTATGATGTGACACGTGTTAAGATGACTCCTAAAGAAGCAAAGGGGAAAGGGAGGCTTGTATAGTTTATTACACTTCTTTTCGGCCTGGGATCGAGTAGTTTAAAAAGAAACATGTAGCATATGTCGCACAATTTCGACATTAAATAGTGGATTTTGAACAGCATCAACAGCAGGATGCTAACTGTTAATTTATAATTGTTACATTGAGCTTTGTGTATAACTTTGATGCTTTAGAACCATTACCATCGAGCAGCTGCCTATAACCTTGATGCTTTTGTTCACTGCACTGGGTTAATATCCATCAGAAAGTTTTCTTACATTGTTCATGATATTGATCACTGGCAGTCTATAGCTAATATTTTGCCTGGGAACCAATTTTTTTTTTTTACTACTAATGACCATTTGCAGCATAATCAAAGATTATTGTTTCTTACCACTTATTAGCCTGACATGAGTAGTTGTTCCCAAAGACAAGGGGAACATTTTATAAGAGGAAAGCATACCATAGGATATGGAGTGCTGGTAATGTTTATGTTGTGAAAAAGATGCTGCTCATTTACTTGGTGCCTCGAGTGCAAATTTTGCCTCTATTAGAAATTTAGATTCTTCATTGGCAGATTCTGCTGACCTACTTGGTGTGGGACTCTGATGTTATCTTGCGACTTCTGCCCTATATGTGTATGAGTCCTTGATTTAATGATTAGGACACTGGATCAATTGATAAACCCATGGAGAAAACATTTTTTTCCTGGTTTTGTGTCCACAAGTTTAGTCCATCACTGCGAGTGCTTTGAATTAGGAAAAACTTTCTTTCTATTTCAGGTTTTTCATTTCATTTTTAACCCTGCTGACATTATTTTCATGTTAAAAAACTTCAGGTTCTGATTTCTGGGAAGGAAGAACCAGATGCACCAATGTCTCCTGCAATAGATGCTATAATAAGAGTATTCAAACGCATCAATGGACTACCTGAGAATGATGGTGATGGCGAGGCCCTTGGTGCTGCTGGAATTGCATTTTGTTCGATTCGGTTATTAGTGGCATCCTCCCAAGGCATTAGTTTAATAGGAAAACAAGGCTCTTTGATTAAGTCAATTCAGGAGAGCACCGGTGCTTCTATCCGCATCCTCTCCAATGGTATTTTAACATCTTCTAACTGACCAAGTGTCGTTGGTTGTATCATATGTGATGCTACCTTCTTTTCCCCTGGAGTGGGTTTACACTTTAAATTGTTGTTGCCTGTTTAGTTAAAAAAATTCATATTGTTCCATTAATTTTGACAGAAGAACGATGAGAACATCGTGTGCGTGCATATGCTCATGATTTTTGTTTTTTGACAAAATTTTTCGTTTTGTTTCTTTTAAACAGGGAGTTGCTTCAATTCGGCCCTCATGTTGTAAATCATAAACATAAACTAGGAAGACAATCTAACAGGCATAGATTGATCTCTCAGGAATTCTGCTAATAAATTAGTAGTCTCAATTGAACTTTAGAGCGATCTAAACTTGAACTATCTTCTTTTTTAAAATTCTCTTTTAAGTAATTTGATCCGACCGGATTTGGTGCAGACAAGAATTATACGAAACTAATACAAAACAGGGGACATTAATGTGTCCGTGGCTATTTTGCTTGAGATGATGTTCACTATGAAGATATATTACATGATACTCCGTAATTGTTGCTGCAGATGAAATGCCAGTTTATGCCAGTTCTGAGGAAAGGATTGTCGAATTACAAGGGGAAGCTCTTAAGGTTCTCAAAGCTCTGGAAGCTGTAGTGGGGCACCTGAGAAAATTTTTGGTGGATCAGAGTGTTCTTCCCCTATTTGAGAAGAGTGTAAGTCGATTCCTGCTTAGTTTAGCAATCTATGATTACAGGACTCTAATCAAGATGGTTATCCTGTTCCACAGTATAATGCACCACCAGTCACTCAGGAACGTCAAGTGGACACATGGTCTGACAAGACATTGCGGCACACTACTCCGAGGACTTCATATGGGAATGATTATCCTCTTCAAATGAAGAGGGATTCTTTATTTCTTGATCGTGAAAGCCAAATGGAAGCACATATTCCTTCTTCTAGATTCTCATTGTATAGATCAGATCATGGACTTGGAAATCGTCCTTTGGCAGGAATTGGGCGTTCTGGTGGACCAATTGTAACTCAGGTTTGTTGTTTTTACAATTCATGTATTTATTTACTTACTTTTTTTTTCATATTAAACTTCTTTTACTTATTATTATAATTATTTTTTTATACTAAACTTCTCTTGTAAAGCTCTCTTGGTATCACGTATATCATCATTTCTCTTCATTTGCTGCCTTTCGTTTCTGTATGGAGGTTAGCAGTGTTGAAAAGGGAAAGCATTATATAAAAATGTAGGACAAGGGTTGACTGTGTGCTGCATGTCCTTATTCTTATCATCACTATTAGTATTTCTTCGGTAAAATCTCCTCAATCAATAAGGTTCCAGCTGATGGCCAGACTTAGTTTGAAGTTTTAAAGTTCTACTGTAATTTACATTTTTATAGTTAAGACTCTTTGTGCTCAATTTTACATGGCCTATCTAGATTATTAGGTTACTCGATTTGCAGTTATCTGTTTTTTTGTCCAGAGTTACTATATTGTGCATCAGAAGCATTATTGCGAATAGCTAACTATTCCTTGTCTTTCATTTTCTTTGTTCTTATGATGGATTTACATTTATAATTTATTTCACTGTAGTTTTTTAGTAAATAGAAAAGGCTATAAAAGTGTAGGCAAGGGAGTCACTTGGATAATTTATTTTTGACAGTACACAAGAAGCCACTAATTGTTGGAATCCTCCAAAGATTTGTTAAATAGGACTTCTGCAACCCACTTTCGTAGGTCTGGTGTAATACTAGTACTAACAATCATAATGTCGTGGTGTTGAATATGAGGCTTCACATCTCTAATGTTCGGGATTGGCATTTCAGCCGACATACCTATGTCGACACGGCACGGCACGGGTATGGGTATGAAATATGGGGTGGGTACTTCATTTTTCAAGCTGGTATGTCAATTGTAATTATGTCATTTCTAACTTTTATTTTAGTTTTGTGCTTTTGTCATGTAAATTTACGTTGTCTTTGTGTTTTAGACTTTTAATATAAATTTCTATTTGGTTTTAAGTGACATGCTACATCTTTTAAAAATTTGCCACTTGATTTTTATTAAACTTTTTACATGTGAATTTTTGGGAAAAAAATTGAATTGTGAAGACGAACCCATGTATCCGTGTTCGAAATTTGAATGCTTTTTTAACTCTGTTCCCCGTATCCTATATTTTAGAAAATAGACGTTCCGACACTTAGATACGTACTAATTCCTGAGTCCGAACATCATAGCTTTACATTATGAAATGGTCATACATATTGTTCGCTTTCGGATAGCCTATATCCATCTTTCCCTTCACGGCTCTTTATCGCGTCCCTCAGGATTCGATTTCAAGACCTTTGCTTTATGAGTGACTGATGGATACTGGGTTTGTGGAGTTAACATATGATATTGATTCTTGTGTGTAGATTGCTCAGACGATGCAAATACCACTTGCTTATGCAGAGGATATTATTGGGGTTCAAGGAGCAAATATTGATTACATTCGACGAACTAGTGGTGCCATCCTCACTTCGTATGGGTTGTGCTATGGGTACAATTATGTACCCATAGCATTTTCCCCTATCATTTTCTTGCAGTAGCTCACAGAGCAACTTAATGTTTAACAAAGAATATAGCAATTCAACAGTTCCATTTTTTACTGCTGATTTTTTATCTTAGAAAATAGTGTGGTTGCAAAGTTGCGAAGATGCAAATTGTAAGCCCACGAGTTCAATGACTAAACAATATACACTTCATGCATCCGATTTTCATTTTTACTGGTGTTTGTAATATTTGGACAGGGCGCGGTTAAAAAATTGCATTAGAGTCGAGTGTATTTGCACTGTGTAGCACTAAATGAATTACAAAACATTTTAGTCCTTGTTTGGCCCTTAATTTTTAAAATCATTTTCCCACAAACTCATTTTCAATTGCACATTTTATGTGACCCACAACTTTTATCAACTTTTTAACAACACATTTCATCAATTTTTATCATTATCTACCCCAAATCTGATTTTAAGGAACACTAGACAGGCTCAATACCTGATTGTTACTTTCAAGAATGAAATGTGAATCTCAATGAGAGCTAAAGATAACGCTCTTTTCTGTTAAGCAGGAATTCACCGGTGGTCACAGAGAAACAATTCCGGAAACTTATAGCAACCTGGACTCAAGTTTGAGACCTTCCTACTCTCAACTTGGCATGGACTCAAGTTCGAGGCCTTCCTACTCTCAACTTGGCATGGATTCAAGTTTGAGGCCTTCCTACTCTCAGCTTGGCAGTGGTTCCTACTCGTCCTCATCGAACAGAGAGCAACATTATGATGGCTATGGATCATCTGGCCTCGGAGGATATCGTAGTTTTAGGCTATGAATTGGTTTTCGTTGTTCAGAATTTTCCTTACAACTGTTATAACATCTATGCCAGATCCTAATCTGTAAAGCATCTTCCCATAGGTCATGGAAAGAACACAGTTTTTTGTAATTCTGTTTACTTGTATGTGGTTAGGTCTTTTGATATTTGTGCTCAAAATTTTATTGTTTTTGAGCTGTTACTAAAAATTTCGTGAATGTCGAATTAACATTATTTTATATTGTCGTGCGATGTTATTATTTTTTTTTTTTGTGAATGTCGAATTAACAAAAAATTTAAGTTGATCATTGGTATGATGATATCTACAGGCTGCCTATAAAAAATGTGATTGGTCTGTGACCCGCAGTTTGGCATTACCAGAGATTTTCTACGTTTCTTGATAGAATGCCATGGCCAGTTTAAAAAAGCATAGTTTTTGCACCAATCACTTGTTGCCACCACACCTTCATCCGTCATTCAGGATGTCAAATTTGTGGCATTATTCTATATGAAATGGCCTCTGTATAAATGCTGGGGGCACTTGATATTATTCATAATTTATTGAAAAATACTGCCATCAACTGTACTAATCCAAGAAATACGCTGACTCAGCATTGTCTGTAGAAGTATAGCGTATCTTACCAACCTTATTAATAATACTATGTCTGTTTAATAATCTTTTAACAATTTGAGCTAAAACAAGATATGCTAATTTAAAATAGAAAATTTTATTGCCAGAAGCAAAACTACATTATACAGGAAAATACAATGCCCCGAAACACGAAAACTCATCTACTAGGCTCCCGATTGATTTTACCATAGAGGAAAATAGAAAATACGAACCCGAGCAACATGAGGGGTTATTTTTTGTGGGCTCTCGACTGATTCTACCACAGTGCCATTGAGTCTAATCTTAGTCCTTAGACACCGAGGAAATTCAGTCGAACCGACTCGATTTGCTCGGGAACTTAAACCATGAAAAAAGGAGGAGAAGATGAAATCTCATTGCTGACAAATTCATTGGCAAGACTGTTTTAGATGCTCATAGGGCTGTCTGGATCATTTAGAGATGCTATGGCTGCCTCTATCTTTCCTCTTAAAAGGTCTTTTTCCTCTTCATTGGCCTGGCAAAATCCATGTTAATCAGCACAACTTGAAGCCACTACTAAGAAAATTAGAGAATAAAAAATTAGAATATTTTTTTCCATATTTTAACAAAGGAAAAATTAGGGCTGTGCTCCCCAACTTATCACGTTGTCTAGTTCTCGATCCATAACCTTCAATATTGAGATTTTTTTAGGTTCCCACATAATGAAAATTGTTGATATAAACGTTAAAATGGAACGTAAATTTAAATTATTTGATGATTTGGCTCTAACTATACATACATATAATCTATGTGCCAAAGCTCACAAACTTGTAAAAAGTCATTGGCCACTTACCATTATAAGGATTTGAGCAACAAATTGATAATGTTTCAATAGTCTCAAAATTCATGGAAGCCTAGTGGCCATAGAAACCCATACATACAAGTGAATAGAGAGAAGAAATAAAAGCTCAAGGACAAATTAGGGGGTTGAAAAATATTTCTTATTTAATAAACCACGTTTTTTCAATGCACCATGCTTTTTGTTTGTCTATGATTATTCAAAAAGCACGCGGTGCAAGTGCAATTGTATTAACCAATTTTATTTTCAAGGGTCAGAAGTTGGAATGATTAGATACGTTGTCAATTAAATTCAACTTAGATTTATTCTATACTTTCAAAATGAATCTAAAGACGAGATGAGATGAGATGAGACGAGACATCAAGTTCAGATGACGACGACATAGATCATTGAAGTTTTGTGCCAATCTACTGTTGGATTCTCGATCAAACTGGAGGTCCCAGTATACAAGGTTGTTTTCAGCATTTCCTTGCATGAAAATGATACAAGCATCTTTATTCTAAATTCTTAAATATTTTTGTAAAATAATCATTTAATTATCAGCACAATAGGATAAGAATATCTTAATTTATACAAATTAAATTATTTATTATTATTTAACATTTTTTTACAAGTCAAATTGCATTATTGATATGATTATGTTATGGTAGACCCCATTACAACCTATTTTCATGGGAGATCCATTTCGATGATATAATTTGATATCACAACCCACTCCCACCCACACCACCCCTCCTGCCACTACCATATTTTTGGCTTCTATCATAGATTAAGAGCCCGTTTATTTTAGATTAAAATTTGATTTTTAATCTAAGTTAAAGTCAAATAATCAAGATAAACCACGTCTTTCATGAGCTTCACAACTTTTCAACCTCACATTTCAAAAATTTCTATCACAATCTATTAAAAATCTAATTTCAATCCTCATCAAATAAGTTTTGGTCTGAAATTTTGGATTCGAATAGCCGAGACGTAAAATAAATGGTCGTCGGACTCAACTCCTAGTAAACAGCGTGACACAGGTCGAATTTAGAATGGACCATGTTGGGACAAAAGGGACGTATCATTATGATGCACTACATAAAAGTTAGACATCTAAGACGCGGGTCAAGTTGAGATAAGTGCGTCAGAAATAGAGTACAACCTCGACAAAGACGGTCTTCAAAACCCTTCCAGAATAAGAAGTGATATTGGCAGTAATGATTTTGAGCTTCAAAGATTCAAAGATCTCACAAAGCTTGACCATTGTGTTTGTTCCTTTACAGCATGTGAGGCTAATTACAACTGTCTTCTCCCCCATATTGGTTACCTTCAACTGCAAATGAATAAAAATAAGTAATTAACAACTCAAAAATAATCAATTATAAGTAAATTGACCAATCTAATGATCCCACCTCAAGAACTTCAATAGGGCATGATCTTGATCCAGCAGAATCATAGTATTGATCAATTCTTGATCTCTTTGGCTTTGAAGAAAAAGTTGTAGCCTCTTGATCGATGTCAAAAATTGAACCATTCGGCGATCTCCCTGATTCGAGCTCTGATACTTCGGCTCGAAGTCTCTTTTCTTCTTCTTGCAATCCTTGGATATATTCGATCGCATCTTTGATTATCGAAGCTTTATCCATCTAAGTTTCAACATAACACATGAGTATTCAATCGAGATATAATCAAGAAAAAGTTAAATGTTTAGTAATGGCCTAATGGGGTCACCTCACCTTAGTAATGTTAGGGACAACTGCTCTTAGTGCATAGAGTCTTTCATTGAGTTTCTTCCTCCTATTTCTCTCAGACTCGATGTTCTTGGAAGCCATTGATGACAAGGTTCCATCAGGCGAGCTCGAATCATAGTATGCAGACAGTGTTTCGTCGTAATTATAACTGCAAAATTCAGACGAAACCATGGTTCATTTCATATTCGGAGGAGACAACAAGAAGATCGAAAAAACGAAAACTCTTACCTGTTAAACTCTACTGATTGGAAAAACCTAGTGGTTTCCCAATAATTATTGTACTCATGATCAATATTCTCCATTTTTGAGCGAGTTTGAGAGAGAAGGTGAGAGAGAGAGAGAGAGATATATAGAGAGAGAGAGAGAGGTTTTTCTTTGGGTGGATTGTGGTATATATTTTAGAAGGGGAATTATATAAAGACAGCAGAGGGGACTGTTTTTTTCAAGTATTTTGTAAAGTTCTTAGAATGATCTTGACCGTCCATTTATGTGCCAAAGCGAATGCTGTACAATTTCAAGTACTATATACTGATTTTTTCTTTAGGGAATCTGGATCTTTCCATGCAGTTAGGGTTCTTATAGCCTCATATTAATTTTTACATTTAAATGAAATTCTTTTATGAGGAAATTCGAGGTGGAGGTCAGATATCCGATGTCAGTTTTAAAAAGGGTTATATTACACCATACTTTTCATTTATTGTACTGCTTTTGAATTTTATAGAAGGTCTCCGATCTTTGTTTATAGTCTCATTTATGTCCTCATCTTTTTTTTGTGACGTTCTTATCTTAAATCTTATACCGACTCATATTTGGTATCTGATGATGATTTTGTATAAAGCTCTGTTTGGTGAAAATTAAAATTCAGATTTTAATCAAAATCAAAATCAAAATCAATAATTGATTTTAGTCACACATTTCAAGATATCTACGACTTTCTAACCATACATTTCAGCAACTTTTATTAAAATCTATTAAAAATATGATTTTAATCGCCACCAAATTGGGACTAAATGTTCTATTAGCATACTTTGAGATGAGGTGTATTAATTTTTAATTTTTTGCTTATTAAAAGATATATGAGGAATAAAGAAGTCTTTTTATGTTCTAGTAAATTATTTAGATGCGAAAACCGACGCTAACGATTAGATGTGCTAATTAATCATATGTTGACGATAAGGATGCGAAAAACAAGTTGGGATATAAGTGCTACGAATGTTGGGGACTTTGAATTTAAAAATAGGTGTAATAACAATAAAAAAAAGTTATATTGTCAATCTAAATACCCTTATAAATATATCAAGATTAGAATGTTGGACCTCCTTAGCAACACTAGGCGTGGGGGGTGGCAAAATGATTGAGTAGCTCGTCGGCCCATGAATGGCTTGAACTCGTTTAGGGGACGAGCACGAGCAGAGCCGGGGGCTCGTCCGACGAGCATAGCAAGGCTCGCTTCGTCGAGCTCGTGAACGGCCCACGAGCTCGTGGCTCGACCCTTGAGCATGAACCGAGCTCGACGAGAGATTATCTAATTTATTCTAGTTAAATATGTCGGTACAATTTTCAATGAACAATTGTAAGTGTGTCAAAATAAGTTTATATCTTTGAACCAATTGTTCGAAATGTGTATTTTTCGTTATAAATTACTCGTCATATGGTATTGAAAATTGAAAATAGTATCATTTTCTAAGAGATTTATTTTAAATTTTTTTTAAAAGAAAAGTATTTTTTTAGAAGAAAAGTATTGTTCTTTAGTTGGAATGTGAAGTTATGCTCCCTTTATACTTTTCTATTTTAAAACTTTTTTTTTTCCATTAGATTATATATGTATTACAATTTTTTAATTTAATTTTTTAATTTCCTACTTTTTAATTTAGAGTATTTAGGAAGCACACTAATTGCTCGAGTGGGTATCTTACCTAGTATATATTCATTAAAGGTTTGTTTGCAGGATTTTTATTTTGCCTCTATTCCTTGTAGAAAGTTTTGTGAGAAAGTTACATTAAACTTGTTTATATATAGAAGCTCTTTTAACTTGACAAAATATTTCATAAAAAATATTCAAAAATGATTAGTTCAATTTCTTAATGTCAGAATTAATTTTGGACTTTTCAAAAATCCTTTCAAACGAGTCCTAAATCCCTCATTTCATGTTTTATTTTCTATCCATTTCCAATTACGAATTCTCTCTAATTGAGATGCATCGAGATTTCAATTATATAGACTCTTAATTCCTCTCCTTTCATCTCCTTCCACTCGGTATCTACTAGCAACCATCCCTTTCTCAACGGAAAATTCTTCGAAAATTACCAGTGCTTTCTGCAACTTGTAAGTTAATATTTATTTTCTTTCATTTTGTATTAAAGCAATTGACTATTGAAATCACATGCTTAATATTCAAAGTCATTCTTAATATCTATTTAAACTCATTTTATTAAACCCAAAAATTAATTTAACTTTGGTCGGTGTTCACTGTTCACTCTTCACAGTTAAGTTACTAAAGTCAAGTAAACTTCATTATCGAAAAAAAAAAAGAAAAACGTCACTCTTGTTGATAGATATTCGCATGGAAGTAGGATCCACACGTATAAAAAAATGTCAAAAAATCCTATCCTTATCAGGAGGATTACAGTAGCAGGATTGTACTAAAGTTTAGTCATTCACCGTTTTTGGTCCATTATTGCAAGAACTAATTAATTACAAAATAAATGGACCCACTTTGTAATGCCATGCGTATTACGCCATACATTTTAATAAAAAATAATAAATCTGTAAATGGTACCTGAAAATTTAGGGTCTGTTCTCTTTACTATTTTCGAGCCGTTTTCTGTTTTCGATTTTCCAAAACAGCGAAAACGCGTTCTCTTTTCCATTTTCGAAAACGCATTTTTGAAAACAAGTTAAAATTTTATAAAGAAAATACAAAACGATAAATTTGTCGTTTTAAGTGTTTTCTTTTTGAAAACAAGTTAAAATTTTGTAAAGAAAACACAAAACGATAAATTTGTTGTTTTGAGTGTTTTCAGTTATAATCAAGTCAAAATTTTCAAAACTTGTTTTTGGTGTTTTCAAAATAATTTTTCAAAATGTCAAAGAAAACATATTTTCAACAATCTCAAAATGAACACTCAAAACACAAAACTCAAAATGAATTCAAAACTCAAAATACAAAGAGAACAACCCCTTATTTTCTTGGAAAGTTAGGATATAAATAGTAAAATAATGTACTTTTATATATATATATATATAAAATAATTATTTAATTTGCAGGCAAAAAAATTATTTAACCCCCGTTTGGTAGAAATTAAAATATACATTTTAAAGACCACACTGGTCCACACACTATGTGCTTCTTTCGCTACTGAAATTATTTTAATTAAAAGAAAAAAAGAATCTTGTATTCTGAAAAAGAAAGAAATTATGTATTGTTCAACAAATATGATTCATTAGCTCAAACACTAAAGGCTCTAATGCTACTTTTTTCAAAACACAAACTTACTATACACGTTTTAATTTTCACTTAACTTTGTATCTTTGACCAACTCACTTTTGATTTATTCTCAAAACCAATTCATGAATTTGTATTTATTTGAATCTAAAGACATACCTCTGTTTGACAACTATTTAAAAAAAAAAAAAAACTTTTTATTCTTAAACTCATTTTCAACCATATTCTCACAATAAAATATTTTGCACGTAAATTCGAAACTTTTCATACTCTTTAATATCACATTTTCCAAAAAATCACTATTCCATAACTCATTTTCTTTTAAAAAAAGGAAAAATAAATTTGTTGTCCAACAGACAAGTAGTTAGCCCCAAACAGGATTTTTTATTTTTATTTTTATGATTATGATTATTTTCATTTGTAAACTTAGTAAATCATAAATAACAGATTTCACTATTTTTTTTATATCATAAACTAAGAGAAAAAGGAAAAAATGAACATGAGAGAGAAGTTTATTTTACAAGAACAACCAACAATATATGTTGTCAATAATCTCGAATACATTAGACATTGTCCATAATCTCGAATACATTGGACATCCAATAATCTAAAATCATGTTGTTTGTAATCTCAAATACATTAGATATTGTTTATAATCTCACACATCGAATGTTCAACAATATATCTTGTCTATAATCTCGAATAAATTAGACTTCAATGTTACTCAATCAAAAACACAAACTTACTATAACCGTCCAGCTTTATAATTTAAACCCAAGTTTTTCCAATTTCGACCAACCACTTTTACCCTATTTCAATTTGATAGGGAGAGGCAGGGGCGGACGCAAAACTTTAAAGTTAGGGGGGCACTATCGAATTTGTAAAGAAGTCGGGAGAAATTTTACAATCGAAAATTTACATTCAAAAAAATCATACCCCGTGTAATTTTACATCCGAAAATTTATATGGGATATGAATTTTTTTGATGTAAAATTTCAAAATTTTTTTATGTCATA
>CAIGRP010025645.1:0-14843 GCA_903798385.1 Fraxinus cuspidata | reverse complement strand
CCAACCAACCTAGAAAATATTTTCCAACCAAAAAAATCAAGAAATTGTTTTCCTCCAAAAGGTGGAAAATTTGAAAAGTTGAAAAATATTTTCCCGGGAAAATTTTGCCTATCGAACACTGTAAAAGTTGGAAAATGGTCCATGAAAAATAAGCCCTATCAAACAGAGCCGTAGATTATTTAGGACTTGGGGCATAGGAAGGCTATGCATCTTTTGACCCCGTTTTCGGAAAAAAATGTATATTAAAATAGTGATTTTTTTAAAAAATATGTGACTCAAAAATAAGAAAATGTATGTGAAAATGTTATATAAGAAAATATTTGACTGAAAATAAATTTGAAAAAAAAATGAATATTTATGTAATCCAAACAAGGGTATATGTTCCACTTGGGATTGTTACTGTGAGAAGAGTTTCTAGAAATAAAGCTTTTTATAATAGAATTTTTATTAAAAAGTGAGATGAATTCAAAAGTGTTTATATTTATATAGGACTTTATATTTAGTTCATATTTGGCACAAATTTTTTAAAATATATTTATTAAACTTATTTTGAATCTCATTCTTCTAGTAAAATAATTTTACATGTTTATCCATAACTATTTCTACTTTCGAACCAAACTTGAGGGTGTGTTAGAGCCACATTATTTTAGAAGAATGTATTTTGAAATAGTAAATTGACGAATAATGTGTGGTTGAAAAAGAAAGAAAAATTATTGATGTGATAGAAAATATTATTTTATCGAAAAATGTGTGGTTGAAAATGAGTAGAAGAATGAAAATGAAAATTTTAATATGATTCAAATAGGGGCTCAAAAAAATGACTTTTCAAAAATTTTATTCTTAAAAATATAAATCAAACACACCCTAAATTGGCTGAGTTACAACTTTTTAGAGAATCTCAAATTTTGAGATTCTGTAAAATAGTTTTTTTTAATTATTTTTTGGAAAAAAGGATTCCAACTAAACCAAGTAATTAATATTTGAAACAATAGCATTTTTTATCAACAAAAGGTGCTAGGAGAGAAAAAAAATTGAAAAATGGATCAAACCGACCAAACCAAACCGATTTGGGTGAGTTTGGGTTGGTTTACACCAAGAAATTGGTTTTGTTTGGTTAATTTTAACCATGAAAAAAGTTGGGTCAGGTTGGTTATGGTTTAAGCAACCAACTCATCAGTTAACCGACCCAACTAGCTAATACAATTTTTTATTTTCTAAAATTTTTAAATTCATATTTTTTAACATAAAATCAAAATAATATAATTGCAAATATAAATCTTTCTCAAATAATTTGTTTACCATCTATGCTTATTCTATCAAAACTTCAAATTCCAAAAGAAAAAAAAAAAAAGCAAGGAAAAGAATTGATTGTTGTAAACTTCAAATGTTCTACATGTTTGTGAAATGAATAGAAACTTAGTTAATGATAATCTCATAGAGAAACCGGACATAAAAAGTGTTTATAAGTCCGGTAAACTTATATTATCCTTAAATGGGAAATTTGTTAGAAATGACTATTCTAGTGAATAAATCGTTAAACTTTGTAACGTTGACAAAATTATAAATAAAATTGTTTTTACTTATATTATTGATTCATTTACTTTATGGTACACTAGATTAGGTTACATAGGTAAAAATACTATGAAAAAATGTTAAATGTAACTTAATATCATATATTGAAAATGATAAATTTAAATATAAAACATGAGTAGAATTTAAAATGACTAAAAACCCTTATCAAAGTATAAATAGGATTTCTAATATTTTAGAATTAATTCATATGAACATACGTGAATTAAATGATATGTTAACTAAACGTGAAAATATGTATTTTATTACCTTTATAGATGATCGCTTAATGAAACATAAATATGAAATTTTTGATATATTTAAAACATATAAAATGAAGTTGAAAATCACTTTAAGAAAATAAAAATTCTAAGATGTGATAGAGGAGGTGAATATATTTCTATTGATTTTAACTTACTTTGTGAACAAAAATATATAATTCATCAATATTCTACACTTAGGACACCCGAAGAAAAAAATGGAATTTTAGTTGAAATGATAAATGTCATGTTAACTTATACTAAGTTGCTATTTAATTTATGAGGTGATGCAATGTTAAGTGCATGTATAATATTAAATAAAATTCTTTCGACATTTATAAAGATTTCTCCTCATGAATTGTGGGAAAGAAGAAAACTTAACATTGAATACTTCAAAGTGTGAGAGTATCATGCATATTATAAGAACACGAACTCTAATAGGACTAAGTTGGCTCCAAGAGGTACTAAATGTGCATTTGTTGGTTATACTAGTAATAGCAAATTATATAGATTGGTAAATTTGGAGACCAATGTAATATTTGAATCAAGTGATGTTGAGTTCTTGGAGAACACTATCATCGGATAATGAATTAAGGGAAACTTATAATGAAATCTCTAGCTCGAGTGGAACACAAGATGAAACATTTTCTAAATATATTCATGAATCTAGTGAACCATGAAGAAGAAAAAGAACTCGAATTGAGAAGTCTTTAGGACCAGTTGAAATTGACTCTCAACTTTATTTTCGTTACTTAGTAGAAGAAAATGAGAAAAATGTTGTAAGAACAATTCTTTTCGTTCTACAAGTGTAGACCGATTCTAAAACTTAAAGAGAAACGATGTCTTCTCGTGATAGCATCTTTTGGAAAGATGCAATTAAAGATGAAATTGACTCAATTATGTTAAATAATACATGAGAACTTGTCGATTTATTACTCAGATCCCAACCTATTGGATGCAAATTGGTGTTTAGAAAAAAAAAATACAATGTTGATAATTTTCTTAATACCCTTAAAGCTAAATTAGTAGCTAAATAGTATCGACAAAAGGAAAGACTAGATTATTTTGCTACCTATGCACCAGTAGCTAGAATAATGTTAATTATGATTCTATTAGCATTAGCTTCAATACATGACTTGAATATTCATTAAATGGATGTTAAGACAACATTCTTAAATGGGGATCTCGGTGATGAGGTTTATATGGAACAAATCAAAGGATTTGTTCTATCCGAAGATGAACATAAAGTGTGTAAATTGGTGAAATCGTTATACGGTTTAAAGCAAACACCTAAGAAATAACATAAAATTTTTGACTTAACTATTAATTCAATTGGTTTCATAAATAATAGTGCAGATAAATGTTTATATTCTAAAGTGTGTGATGAATATATAATCCTTATTTGCTTGTATGTTAATAACATGTTGATTATGAGTTATCACATTGATGGAATCAAATAAATGAAAAGATTTCTATGTTCCACATTTATGATGAAAGATCTTGGACACGTGGATACCATATTGAGTGTCAATGTTACAAAAATTAGTGGGGGTTTTTCTTGAGTCAATCACATTATATTGACAATGTGATTAACAAGTTCAAATATTTAAATATAAAAGAATTTGATATCCCTCTTGATCCAAGTTTAAAACTTATAAAGAATGATGGAAGAGAAATTGCTCACTTGAAGTATGCAAATATTATAGGGAGTCTAATGTATGGAGTTCAATGCACAAGACCGGACATAGCTTTTGCAATTAATAAACTCAGTAGGTTTATTAGTAATTCGAGAAAGTAACATTGGAAGGTCATTTGAAGAGTTCTTGGCTATTTAAAAAAAAAACAAGAATATAGGTCTACAATACTTTAAATTCCCGGCTATATTAGAAGAATTTACCGATATTAGTTGGATATCTAACATGGGTGAAAGTAAGTTGACTTTGAGTTGGGTGTTACTCTTGGAGGATGTGTTGTTTCTTGGAAATAAAAAAAAACAAACATGTATTAGACACTTAACTGTGGAATCTGAATTTGTAACGCTATCAAACATTTAGAAAGAGGTTGTGTGGCTTAAAGATCCTCTTTATGAGATACCTTTAGGACCAATGTTATTGTCAAGCCACATTAGTAAATGCATACAGTGGGCTATACAATGTAAAATCTAGACATATGAAAGACATAACTACATAAAGAAATTAATCAAGAGTAGAATAATTTTCCTAAATTATGTTAAGTCAATTGAGAATCTAACAGATCCCTTAACTAAACCTCTAAATAGAGATTTAGTAATATCTACTTCTTATAGGATAGGGTTGAAACTATTACAATAAAATATTCACCAATAATGGCAACCTTACCTGTCATTATTTAACAAGTAATTCACGGGTTCAAATGGTAACAACAAGCCATTCGATATGTGAATAATTTCAGCATTATAAAATCCACGATAACCATATCCTAATAAAATAATGTTGGTTGTTATTTGAATAAGGGTTGAGCTTTAATCACTTAATGAAATTCAATACTAAAGTGTAAGTATATCAAAAAGTAACAAAGATACTGGAAGAATTTCATCCAACTCAATTTCGACGTGGTGCCGCCTCAATAGGGAGTTGAAACTTCTCTCTTAAAAGTTTGTTGAGTAGGATAAGTGCAATGTCATATAAGCGAGATTTAGAAACTCGAGAGCAAGTGATACTTCTGTGTGTTTTTTTACAAGTGTTGTCACAAGGAATGACTGGTTCAAAACTTTATTTCTATCTTTAGTTTCGACTTTACTTTGTTTGAATCACTATAGTTGGATTCAAATAGAAAGATATATAATCCTTATGCATAAATATTGTATATTTTGAATATGAAATTTTATTGAATATTAAAAAAGTGGGGAACTATTAAAATTATTATTCAAAATTAATACTTTGACCTTGTGGCCTGCGGTCGCATAAAGATATTTAGGCTTATATGCGCTGCAAGTGAAGCTCATGCAATCGTATATGTCTGTTATAAGTGGTTGCGTAGGACTGAAAAAATAGCTGTTAAGGCTGGCTTTTTTTCGAATTCTTAGTGTCCTTTTGTGAAAAATTTGCAACTTTTTATGATGACACTACTTCGTGGGTGTTAATTGAAATCTATAAATATATGATAGATTATCATATCAAATATATAATTCAATAAATTGAGATCAAATCTTCATTTCAAAAGATAGAATTTATATTATTTCCTTCATATTCAAATTTCCTTCAAAGTGTTCTCGAAGTTTTGGTAGAAAACACTAAGTGTTTAAGTGTTTTTCTGTTGTAAGACTTGATTAATCCTTAAAACCATCTGTAAATATCCCTTTAAGCATCAAAATTAATCCAAGAGGGTGCAAATATTGTTTGAGGAAAACAATTTTTCATGTTTAAGCTTTCATATTTTATTCCGGTGTTCTTTTTTTCTTTATTTCTTCTTCATCCCCTTTACGTGGAAACATTTTTTCAACAGAGGATTGTTTTTGTTTGAAAGGATAGTGGACTTTATATTAAATTAATTATTGGATATTATCTTGTGATCACTTTCTCTTCTTGTTTTGTCTCTCACCCTCTTTCGCATAAGCATTAATATTGAATTTATTTTGTCTTGATCCTTTAATAGAAAATTACTTCTCTTGGTATCATTTGGACTTAACAAAAACAAGAAAAATAGAGAGGAATCGAGTGGGAATAGACTTGTTTCTCCGGTGAATTTTTCTTTGTAAATCCATTGCCATTTTTTATGGATGACAGAACCTTGATACTTTGCGACACAAATCTAAGTTCAACAGAAAATACTCCATTGATGGCGGTGTTAAATAAACTTTGGATCGATTTTATTACATTGACAGATATTATTTCGCATTGCGGGTTATAACAAATAATTGTAATCTTTATTTTTATCTCCACGGTACTTTTATAATAGATATTTCTTTTTAAAATAAGTTTATGAACTAATTTTTTTTAGTAACCTTTGAAAATGATCATACATATTTGACGGAAAATTTACTTTAAACCAATTTTACTCCTTTTAGTGTTAGCCAAAACATGCTCAATTATGATTAGAAAATATGGAATTTTACTTTTTATTTTATTTTATTCTTCTTTTTCTGAATTTCACCATTTTCCCTTCCCTGGAGACTCAAACCCCATGACAATGACATGTCTTGATCTTTTTATCTTTTATCTTTTTTTATATGTGTGGGCGTACTGGACAATATTATACAATATAATGACAATCTTGTAACATTTAAATAGCTTAACTTTCAAGAGTGAAATAACTTTATTAGTAGAAGCTATAATTATTTGATTATTATATTTATTAAAGTCAGGTCATCTATTAAATATGAATAGAGAATAATGGTTATGACTGAAAATTTTACTTTATTGGCTGTAGCATTTTTGGTTAGTTTTTGAAGAGTAATAAAATACCATGAAAATTTTCTTAGATTTTTTTAATACAAATCAGCATTTTGTGTGAATTAATGAGAACCTGATTTTATATCAATTCTCAATACTCGATTGAATCAATGAGTATTGGTCGATTAGTTCATGATATTTCTTTGAAATCATCACTTCACGTTTCATCATCTATGCTCTACCACGTTACCAAACAAATCATAAATATACAAAACATATACAATTAGAAGAAATATTTCAAGATAAGTGAAATAAGTGATGAGTTGATAATTAAAAAGGAAACGTATACATGAAAAAGGAAATATTGGACTTTGAAGGTTGCTTCTGAAATGTTCACTTTTTTCCATCATGATCAATCATACCTCACTACTACTGGAATGATTTTGTGTGACTTTTGCTGTTAGAAAACATATCTTTAGAGAAAATCTATATCAAATCTTACCAAAGTAGATTGGACTGTATTAAAAAAAGAAATTACATAAAATATTTATCATTATTCTATTCATTTTAAATTCAATTGTACGAAACATTCTTTAAACAATTTAGTCCTAACATATTAGTAGGTTATGCTTAATTTACTTTTAAACTACACAATTTTATCAAACTTTAGTATTAAAGTAACAATTTTTACCAACAAAAATTAGTTTTTTAAAACATATATCTTGAAGCTTACGGTTTTTTTTTTTTTTTATATATATTTCCAGTTTCTATGTTTTAAAATGAAATACCATTAAAGCCTGTGTGAGATATTAAGGCTATGTTTGAGCTTCTTCTTTTTTTTTTTTTAGTGAAAATGAGTTTTTTAATAGTAACCTTTTGAAAGATGTATTGATAAAAAGTAAGAAAGAAGTTTGGATTTATGTGTAAAATTATTTTATTGAGAGAACGTATAGCTGAAAATACATTTGAAGAAAAATGAATTTTTAGAAAATGAGTCTCAAACAAAAACTCAATTCTTTCCTGGACCTAGGGATGAGGGTGGGGGAAGAGTGTATTTGAGCTTTCCTAATTCTTGTATTGTTGATAGAATCATAATACAAAAGGAAAGGAATATATCGTCAACTTTACTTCTTGAATATAACTTACATTTTAAGTTTTAAAGCGCAAAATGCTCAAGTGTCAAGTTGTCACTCTCCTTTGGATGGCAATGGAAGGATGGGACAGCCCTTTCCCCGTCCCGCATCCTGCATGACTTTATGGGTGTGGAGCAATTATGAAAATATCTGTATTTGTTACCTAAATTCACTCTTCTACTTATATATATATATATATATATAAAGAAAATCGGTGCGAATTCGAGAGACCATAAATTCCTCATTCCCTTCTGATCCTTCAAGCAAGGGTATGCAAAAGCAAACCAAGATTGAAATATAATAATATTATCCCTACTTTCTCTTATTGTTGCAATGACACGGTTTGCATGAATTGATAGACAAGCTTTTGGTCGCACAAATAAACGTCGATTAAATACTAGGTATGGTCCAACACTAACAAACTTGAAAATGAGGTTTCACGTCCCAAGGAAAGAGAGCTGTCATGTCTATCTTGTCGTATACGAATTTACGACCATCACCTTGGATTTTGATGCCTATATTTATTGCTTGTTATTCCAAGATGAGACAACAATGGCTATTTAAATTAATGACAAAAACCCATTTCCAAGAAATTCATTGCTTGTCACATTGTGCACCACTGTAGATCCTTTTAACATAGTGTTTTCTTTATCCCAATTACTTTCTCCATTCCATAAAACTGAGCTCACTTCAATTTTCACATAGAGTAAGAAAACGTAATTGACATAGTTGAAAATATGAATTTTACTTATATTTTTCCTAATATACAACTACATTAAGTCCCTATTTGAAAACTATTAAAATAAAACTTTTTTTTTCTCAAATACATTTTTAACCATATATTTTACAAAATATTTTGTACGTAAATGCAAAAAAAATTTAATACTTTTTAACCACACATTCATCGAAAAATCATTATTCCAAAACTCATTTTCCAAAAAAAAAAAAAAACTTATTTTAATGGTTTTCAAAAATGGGCTAAATAATGGATTAAATAGGTGCAATTCATATTGGTAACAAGACACATTAAGCCCTTGTTTGGTGGTAATTGTTAAGAAAAAATGATGTTTGAATAATGATTTTTTAGATAATGTTTTGTTAAAAGTAGGGAAACATTTTAGGTTTACGTGCAAAATTTTTATTACATGAACGCGTAGTTGAAAATTAGTATGAAAATTAAATAATTTTATTTTAAAGAAATGGGGATATATTTTAAAACTAAGAAATTAGTTATTCTTTCAACAAATAAAATGATCTATAATTTGAAATATATGAAAAAGGAAAACAAATTTATCTTTATCGAATGAAATTATGGAGGGAATATATAAATATAGATAAACATTTTGAAATAGTCCTTTTAATTGTATCTTCAATTACTCCACTCAAATTATGTAGTGTTTGATTGGTGGTGAATGATATTTTTCGTTTCTTCTATCAAAGATCCTCGAGACTAGTGGATACAAACACGAAACTTCATTTTTGTTCGTCTTCACCATATAGGACTGTTGATTTTGAAAACCATTTAATAGAAGAAAAAAATGAGCGGAAGCCATAACAATCGCATTGTAATTTTTTTTCTTTTTCAATTAAATAATACATATATTAACTTAATCAATATTTCATTAAAAAAAATGAAAATAATACTGACGATCGCCTAAAACGTAAATCTTGAACCCCTCATTAAAATCGTCAATCTCCCAAAAGCTCTACAATTCGTTCTCGACACATCTTCGATTACAAGGAACTAACGAGTGAGCGTTCCGAATTTGAGTTTTATTCACACACTCACTTTATGGTTCATTTTGTGTTCGCAACACATGAGACAAAAATGAGAAGAAAAGAAAGAATTCTCAGAAAGTATTTCACGTAAATGCGTTCTGTTGTTCTTTTCTGAATATCTCATAAGTCTTATTTATAGTTGAAATATGTAACTTTATTTTAATATTTTTAATTGAAAAACCAAAATCACGCCTATCACTAGGATGAGGCGATACCATCTTACTGGGAGAGAAAATTTCTTTTCCAAATCCTCTTATCAATTAACAATTCAAAATTAATTTAAATAATTAAATTTAAATTATTTATTATTATCCACATGTGATTGAATCTCAATTGACACTCTATGTTGTAGATAATAGTGTGATCATTATCACACTTTATAATTAACTTTTAATTATTTATCATTATCTGCATGTGATTGAATTTAAATAGACATTCCATGTTGCAGATAATAATGTGATCATTATCACACTTGATGATTTCAGATGAATTTTAATAATCTTATTATTTAAAATAAAATTAATCCAATTAATTAAGTGTGAAAATCAATTCAGAATTCATAACTTTAATTAATTAATCTAATCCAACTAAAATAATGTTCATGCAATTTTAACGGAACAGACTAGAGGAACTATGGACATTATAATTTAAAGCTCCAATAATAATAACAACAATAAATTAATATGTCAGAATTATTAATCCCAAATTATTCCACTAAAAATTTGGAATTACACTCACAAAATTTTAAAGCAAATTATATTCAAGAGATTTGACGTGTCCATTGATATAGCCATTTCATATACATCAATCATCCTTAAATGGTTCATAATTAAAGCTAGGTATTTATCTGTAAACCTCTTTAATTATATCTTTCTCCATAACTTTCATTAATCATCTAATGAATAATATATTTTATGATCTAATCATAAAATCGAGTGCTCTTATTATTCAAGTTTTGAATCAACACTTATGGAAACTGTGTATCTACTTTTCTACAAAAGAATTTATTTCTTTATGTATATTAATACTCCCAACTATTTATCTCATTGTATTTCCAACGTACCAAGAATTTGACATTATTAATTTGCGTCATTACCTTGCACATAAAAATCAAAACTTATAATATGAGTTTATTAATTACTCAGAATTAAGATCGATCCATATATGACCATCATTGATCAAAATTGAATACTATATGTGAAAACAGATTTTATTAGAGATTTATTATTAATCATGTTCCGGTCCTATATAATCAAATTATATATAAAGTGATTTCATTCCAATGATCACATTATTAACAATTTGGATAAGATTATTTCATTCAAAATGTAATGAACTATAGCAGTAATCATAATTAAAAATTCCTATTTTAATTCTAATCACGGACAACTTTAGATTATTCCACTTTAAGTATTATCCTCATGTACGTAACACTTATGTACAGTATTTTAAATTACAGTGAGCTGCCCTTCTACTTATAATTCATTTACTCTACTCAAATTATATAGAAGCTCTTGAGACTAGAGGATACCAACACTACATTTTTTCTTGGCTTTATAATAACGGGTATCCTAGCATTGAATGGATGAATATTGACCTTATTAATATTTCAAGTCAATTAGGAGTTTGTTAATTGGTATCGAAATGGGAAAAGAGTCTATTTCATGTCACGTGGGTGTACCATTCTAGAACCTTTCAAAATGGTCCTTTCAAATGACGATATCCTTTGTGAATGTGTGCATCATTATAGATCCTTTTATCCCAAAAAATGAACTGATTTCAAATAGACATTCCAGAATATACTATAGAAATAATTCTTCTAGTTACATTTCCGATTACCTCATCCAAGCTATATAGAATTTGATTGGTAGTGGATGATTTTTTTTCTCTCCTATTGAAGATTTTCGAAATTCTTGAGATTACAGAATAGAAACTAGAAACTCCCTGTTTGCTAGGTTTGACCATATTCGGCAGCCTAACATTAATAACCTTATCAATATTTCATATCCACGATGGAGTTTGTTCGGCACTTAACCGATAAATTGAGTACATGTTAGCTATCTTAGAAGTTAATGTACAAATAAAAAAGTTTCTTTTAAAATAAATTATTTTTTTATTAAAGTTGAATATTCAAAATACTAATTTTGACAGTAATATAAGAGGTATTTTTAAGATAAGTAATTTTTTTACTTTAAAATAAAAAACTTGTCATTGAAATAATGTTTAGATATGAAAGTTGAAAGATATTTTTTTTATATCTTATAACCTTTGTCTAACGTACTCTAAGAGGAAGGTACTCTTAATCAACTGTCTATGTGATTAGAACCTACCAGTTTTCATTAAAATGAGTATTGATACGTTAACAATTTGCAAAACCTTTTGTTTATACAAAAGGTTTGATAAAGAATTAAGTGGAAATTATACAAAACACCTATTCTTAATCATAATATCCACTTTAATAAACCCTTTAACAAAATTCAATCATTTTAATTAAATCCCGATTATTTAAACCCCCTACTTTCCCTCATCACACCACCTAACCCTAAATACTTTCTGTACAAATATCAGTCCCACTGCCACCATCCCTTGCCGCCGCCAGCACAATCGATGAAGCCACCATTGCTGCCAGAATAACGACATCACCATAATATTCATCTTCACTGCCACTGAGATGACACCACTAAAATTTTCATATCTAAATCCAAATATATCCTTGCCCTCTCTTTCTCCTCCATATGTTTCTCTTTTTCTCAACCACCCACTCACCCACCGTATTACAAATTTAGAATTACATCCCCATTTTGTCATGAAGAATAAACTCACAAGGTGTATATTTTTGTTGAATTTTGCTGCAATTAGAAAATGCAAATGAAGAACGTAGAGAAAAATATGTTTCTATATTTTTCACATGTTGCATGTTCGTGAAATAGAGTTGAACAAACTGTCCTACTTTGTAGCCTATACATCATATGAGTAATAAATCAAAAGAGCTATTATTAATCTTGGACTTCAGGTTGATGATTTAGGAGTTGTATGGAGATGTAATTAATTATATTATCTAGCTAAATGTATTATTAAGACTTGTTGAGTACGCTCAAAGTCTTAATGCTACAAATGAGACCCTAATCCACTAAAAATCAAGTTTCATTAAGTTCATGTGAGAGGATCATAAATTTAAGTTAAACCGTGAGAGTATAATTAATTTAATAAAAGATCACGTTAAATTAATTGATGCATTTTTCAATACATATTAATTCTTTATTTTTCGTCATTTATCGTTTTTGAATAATGAGTAACCATATGAATTTGAAAGACATACTATATGCCAACAAACTGATGGGGGCAAAATTTTCTCAATTAGCACTGCAATTTAAGAATTGTTCTCAAACATGAGAAAATTGGTTATGTGCTTGTGCGGCTCTTTCTGGAGGCATATTAAGGACTCGACTTACTAAGGACTCGACTGAGGAGTATGTGATAACTTATAACGCTAATACCTCAACATGTGATGCTTACGGCTATGCTACTGAGTTGCAAAAGTAACATGAGGATATGGATGCTAACACTATGATTTTATTTATTTATTTCAGAGAGTTGTACTATGAACAATCACATGTGAAAATATATTAGAATTTCAAGCAACTATACTGATGCAAAATGGTAGAAGGATTTTCAGTCAGTGCTCATGTACTGAAGATGATTGGCTACATCGAGAACTTGTCACAACTAGGTTAGTCATGGACCATGAACTAAGTATTGACTTGGTTCTACAATCTCTGCCAAAAAGCTATTCATAGTTTATTATGAATTTGTACATGAATAAGCTTGAGTGCTTTTTTCTTGAGTTACTGAACATGTATAAGATTGTTAAACCCAATATCAAAATAAATAGTGGGTAAGTCTTGGACATTGATTCCTCTATGGGCACTAAGAAAAAAATCTAAAGGAGGCTATGGGAAAGCATCTAAGACGGCTAAGCAAGTTAAAGCACATAAGGGCATATTCGATGACCCTTGATGTCATTGTGGAATGAAAGGTCATTGGAAGAGAAACTATAAATCTTATGTCTACTTTATTTGCTTCTTGTGTATTAGATACATGATATGTATATCATGTTTGTATTAATATGCAGAAACCAAGAGGATGTAGACCACTGCACAAGGAAGAAGTTAACCAGCACGTTGGTAATAGAGTACGGGTTGTTGCTACATTACGTGTAGGAACATATTTCTTACCATTGCCTTCGGATTTAGTATTAGAATTAGAAAAAAATATTTTATTCCCATCATTACCAAGAACATTTATTCAATTTTTATGTTTGGACATAAATTATTAATTAATATTAATGACAATAATTGTTCATTTTTTATCTTGATAAGATCTTTAATGGTTATGATAAATTACAAGATTATATTTATATTCTAGATATTTGGTCTTCTATAATGAGTATATAAACAAGAATGCATAAAAGTGATAATCTGGATAATATCTATCTCTAGCACTGCAGACTAGGCTATATGAATGAAAAATGCATTTTAAAATTACATAGAGATAGATATTTGAGGTCAAAATTTTTTGAATCATTTGACAAATGAGAATCAAGTATGTTGGGCAAGATGATCAAAAATCATTTCATTGAAAAAAATGAGAAAGAGTTGAACAATTATTGGGGCCTAATACATATTGATGTATGTTGATTCATGTCAACTACTGCTAGAGGAAATTTTTCTTACTTTATCATGTTTATGGATGACCATTCAAGATATGGTTATGTATACTTGATGAAATTCAAGCATGAAACTTTGAAAATTTCCAAGATTTCAAGTTAGAAGTAGAGAAATAACTAGATAAAGATATTCTCGTAATAAGATCTGATCGAGATGGAGAATATCTTAAAAGTGAATTTTTAGATTATCTAAAGGAGAATATGATTTTCTTACAGTGGACTCCGTCACATACATCACAACATAATGTTGTATCCAAAAGGAGGAATCACGCACTATTAGATATGGTGCGATCTATGATGAGCCTTGTAAGCCTCACAAAATCGTTTTTGGTCATATACTGATTGTTGCGTACTAGACATTAAATCATATCACATCTAAATCGGTCAATGAAACTCCATACACTTGTCTTATATAAAAGTTTGGGGTTGTAACACTTATGTGAAGTGTACTAAATTAGAGTCTAACTTCGATAAATACATATTTGGATATCAAATAGAACCTACATGAGTTCAAGAGTCCATAGATATAATTAACCAAGTAGATGTACCCGAGTCTGATCCCACACCTATTGATGGGAAAACTCTTGATCAGGAAGTAGAGACTCCTAAGGACACTCTAGTTCAGCGTAACTCTAGTAGGATCATATGAACTCCTAGTAGGTAGAAATTCACGATTAATAATCAGGTATTACTAATAGAGGTTGTTGAACCTACTAATTATACAAAAGCAAAGTTAAATGTTGACTCAAATAGATGGCAGGAGGCCAAGAAATCTGAGATGAAGTCGTATATATATAAATAAGGTTCAAACCTTGGTCAACCCACCTGATGGGATAAAACCCAAAAGACAGTAAATTAGTTTACATGAAAGATGTTGACATTGATGGAAATATCCATACATACAAAGCAACAATAGTAGCAAAATGTTACAAACAAGGACAAAAAGTTGACTTTGATGAAATATTTTCACATGTAGTCATACTTAAATTCATTTGAATTTTGCTTG
>CAIGRP010025643.1:0-18733 GCA_903798385.1 Fraxinus cuspidata | reverse complement strand
ACACTTGCGAAATTTCATCGAACATGCACTTTCTCTCCTTTTCTTCTTTTGCAAAAATTGTGCACCCTTCCTTTCCTACATGTAGGAATTTTCTCAATTATTTCAATAAAATATTTGTATAATCAAATATCTAACGTATAGTAAAAGTTAATTTCTTATAGTTATAGTGTTCTTGTTATCATAGGCAAACTACAAAATGAAATCAACCACCTATGGATCCACCATCCGCGATAAGCTTATAAAAACTGGTTAGCTAAAATTTGAAAAAGAGAGAAAAAAGAAGTTAACATTTTAGTTAGGGTAATTAGCACATAACGTCCCAACTTTTAACTGTTATTGTGGAAAACGTCATCATCTTTTAATTTTATTTTTTTGCATTTTCGCCTTTATTTTCACTTTTCACTGCGTCAATGGTACTTTTCATCAATTTTTTCAATTAAAAAATGTGAAATGGTGAATATACCCTTCTCTTTAGATATAATAAAAGGAGAAAGAAAAAAATTAATTGCAACCATAGTCTCAATTTTTTTTTAAAAAAAACGCAAATGAGTCACCAAATAAATTATTAAAATAGTAATTAGTACATAATGTCTACATTTCACTATTATAGCGAAAAACGTCCATACCGTTCATTTTTTAGCATTTTCATTTTTAATTACACATTTCATTATGCAAATCATCATTTTTATTCATTTTCATCAAATTTTTCAATAAATTGTTGTGAAATGATGAATAGACCCTCTTATTTTAAAAAATAAAATTAAAGAAAATTATTTGTTTTATTCTACTTTTTTAATAATCTATTTGGGATTCATTCGCACTTTTTAATTTTTTTAAAAATTTTTAATAAATTTAATTAGGACTTGTTTGCACTTTTTAAAAAAAAATTAATTTCCGATTTTAATAATTTATTTGGGTTTCGTTTGCCCTTTTTCTTTGAAAAAAAATGAAATAAATTTATAATTTTCTAATAATTTATTTGGGGCTCGTTTGCACTTTCTTTTAAAACAAATAATTTCTATTTTTTAATAATTTATTTGGGACTCTTTTGTACTTTTAAAAAAAAATTTGCGACTGTAATTGCAATTAATTTTTTAGCATTTTTATTTAAATATGAGGGTATTTTCTTCATTTCACAACTTTTTATTGAGAAATTGGATGGAAATGAATATAAATTATGGTTTGCACAATCAAAAGTGTAATAAAGGGTGATAATGTCAAAAAAAAATATTATGTAGGGACATTATGTGCTAATTACCCTTTTAATAATTTATTTAAAATTTATTTGCGCTTTTTAAAAAAATTTGGAATTATAGTTGCAATTAATTTTTGCTTTTTATTTAAAAAGAATAGCATATTCGTCATTTTACAATTTTTAATTGAGAAAATGTATGAAAATGACATTAGGCTTAATAAAAAGTAGAAATAAGAATGAAAATACCAAAAATGAAAAGTAATGACGTTTTTCAAAATAACAATGAAATGTCATAAGTAATGTGCTAATTATCCTTTTAGTTATTGTACTGTCCAATATGATGTATAATGAAATTCCAAACATGCCCGATGACACATTTCATTTGCTCCTTTCTCCTTTAGATCAGTAGTGTTCATTGCTCGTGTGGGCTTAACGAGATGTATAAAATAACATAAACCGCTAGTCTTGAACAAAATTTCCCAATCACAATTGGATGAAAAATATTACATAATTTCCAAAAATACATAAATGACGTCCTAAAGTCTCAATTTTTTCGACAGTTGGATCGATATCAAGATGCATAAAATCCTTAAATGCATCAAAAGCTAATACAACGTAACATGTTAGACATATATGGTGAGGTAGAAACCAAACCTCAATAGGAAAATCATAAGCCAATCCCCACCGAGAAAAAAAAGAAGGAATAATAGAAGCCCCACATGATGGGAACTAGGACAATGCTAAAGATCCATCTCTTTGAAATATTACTATTGCTGGAACAAAATGGTGGAAAAAAATCTGAAAGCTGGCAGGTAATCTTCTAGAAGAACAGTCATGCTACAATAGTCCGAAATAGAATTTGTATCAACTAATCAAGAATTGCCTTGATCTTTGTCTTTTGGTCCTCTGTTAGTGAAGTTGGGAAAAGAACCTCGAACTTCACGTATAAATCGCCCTTCTTATTGCTAAAATGTAATGGCATTCCTTCTCCTTTTAACTTTCTCACTTCCTTAGGCTTCGTGATACCCTGGGGAAAAAAAATAAAAATAAAAATTGCCGCGTATTGGTAATTTCTCAAAAAGTGAAGCCCAGTACCTGACCTCGGAAATTAGTTAGAGCATCTTCGGCTAAGCTTATACAGTTTACTTATAAGAAAGTACAATCATAAGTTTTAAAATAAATTATTTTCTATTCCTCAGATTTGGAAATAAGTAACTCTTTTTTGCTTAAAAGTGAGAAAGGGTAAATTCCAAAAAGGTTTGGAAACTAAAATTTTCTTAAAAATAACTTTGACTTATTCTTAAGCTTAGACAAACATGTAGGTATGCCATAGACAATATGGTATGCTCACCTTCAAGCCTATATCCACTAAATGATCGTCAAGGTGTTTGAGAGTCTTCTCAAAACCAACAAGAGCTTGCACCTGAATAAAGTGGAAGTTTACAGGATAAACTATTTCAGTTAAAACCAAACAGATAACAGTATAATGAGTGCTCCAACGTTTCATGCTTACTACAATGAACTGATGAAACACATACAAAGATAGAATGAAAAACATGATGATAATGTTATTTTCCACTAGAGGATACAGTAGAACAAGCAATACTTGGTTTTCAGAAAAATTATGCCAAAGTGACACCAAAGAAATTTTGCAGGAAAAATATCAACCTTTCAAACCGTGGCAAAAATATTTCCTTTAAATGCTTCCTTTACACATTTGTCTAGAGGCAAATCGACACAATGTAAAATTAGAATTATGAAAACTTGATGACATCAATATTACCAAAGTAATAGTAACTGTTGTGTGCAGGTCATTTCCTTCCCTCCTGAAGCGATCATGAGGTGCAGTACGAATGCGAAACTGTCCAAACACGAGTTATAATCATCACGAATTATATGAGGCTTATCACCACCTTACGGACCAAGGATAAAGATCAAACCTTCAGGTCTCCAGCTTCACCGTCTATAATGGGCTCCCCATCTTCGTAAAAGACAACTTCCTATATATACAGGCAGCCAGCGCTTCTCAGAAAATCCTTAAAACTAATGAAATTCAACCATAAAAGCTAGTAGAAATATTTTAGTGATAGCTTTATTTGAAGCATAAAAATCGGTTATCCTAAAAGACCAAGGAATGTAACATTTAGATGTAAAATTTATGCCACCACAAAACATATTAATTAAACAAATTTTTGTGCTGAGTAGATGGCAATCTGCTGCACCATAGGAAATTCTATATGCTAAAAGCACATTAGCACAAACACCAGTTTCGGGAAACAGATTGCCCTTCCTAAAAAATTGACATGTCCTGTTTCCCTACATGATGGGGGCATTCCTGCAAGTTTCTCTTTTGGGAATCCCATAACCACAAGAAGCAAGAAGAAAAATGGTACGGTGTGCACAAATGACGAGCAAGAAGACATAGGCATGGAAATAGGGATATGGTGATATCCAAAACACTAAGAAAGTAATGCTACTATTTACAGAGGGTAGTTCACATAATGATTTAAAAAACCCACTTGAAACCCGCCTCAGAATGTGGCGTGAGAAAAACGCCTCAAGGAGCTCATTGTGAGGTATTTTTTTGAGGCGTAATCCTCACAACACCCCTTCTTCAAGGCTTGTGACCCACAAAATGAGAAAATTCTTATTTACCCATATTGAGAATAACCTACTGCCCTTGAAAACATTAAAAAATTTTGATTCTCATATACCCACTTTGCAATTGCCCTAGCAACTAAAATAATAGTTTCTTTACAGATTTTTATTTTGTTTCTTTACATCCTTTAAATTATTCTGTTATGAATTTTGAAGATTGTTTATGATGTATTATGAGCTTATTTTGCATTTTAATATTTTTGTAACATACTGCAACACTTACATCTCAATATGCCTCATGAAGAAAAAAAAGCCTCAGTACCAAATTACGTCTTTTCAAACATTGGTTCACATAACAAATTTTCATTTTTGGTGTTACAAAGTTAAGCGTACAAAACTGGACATTGGTAACGTGATGCAAGTGTAATATTAATTCATGTTTCCATCCTACTTTTGTCGCACTTTCTCTATGACTCTATTCCAAGCATCCCAAAATGAAAAATCCCACCCACCCACTTACACTACACTACGCACACGTGACAAGCATGCACCACATTCTATTGTACAAAAAAGGAATGTAGTACTAATCACTAACTTACCATCCTGCATTCCTTTATTGATATCCACAGTTAAGAAATAACCTCCCTTTCATACAATGTCATACTTATCTATTCCATGCATCCCACCATTCCACTCCACCCAAGCACTTGACCGTGCACAGGTCACAAATATGCACCAGGGTACTCAAAAAGTATATAGAACTTTTTTACTGGTAATAGGAAGATAGATAATGGTAATACAAATCAGAACACTTACTTGCCCATCCTGCATTCCTTTTTCGATATCCACAGTGACGAAATAACCCTCCCTTTCAAACTTTACATTTGGGCACTGTTCACAAACCTGGAAAAAAATATATGAACAGACTTAATTATATGTAATATAACAGCCAAAAAGAGAAATCCATCCATCCAGCACAATAGTTAGTTTGAGCTGTTTCTCGAAAGGCAATAAAAACCTGCTCTGTCATCTGCTGGAACATCCCTGGACCAATTTGCTTGTGATAAACCTCATTTCTACAGTTGCAACGCCTCTTTCCTGGGGCTGGTTTTAACACATTTTTCTCCCGCCAAACCTGTTCCACACATGCACTTTCACAGAATGAGTCAATTACGTTAATACTACAGTGGTTTCTACAAAATTATAAGGAAATACTGAGTCATAAGGTATGTAGTTTTTGCTGCGTTGAGACTGTGTTAGTTTTCATGCTTAAAAAAGAATGCAAAATTAGATGACAGCTCAATAACGTAACTGATGGAGATTCCATAAATGCCATAAAAACTCCATTCTCAAATCTCCGTCCTATTTAAAAGGAGAAACTTTCAGTTTGTAAAATCATGCTACCATAACCTAAAACAAATAGACCAAGGGATATACAAACATAGAGATAGACGCTTGATATTATTAGTTTAACCAATTATATATTAATGTATAGCGAGAAACAAGAAAATGTATTAACAAACACATTCCTTCAAAAATTCAATCAGTGCAAAACTGTATATAGTTGATATTGTCTCTTGGTATTGTGTGTCCTTTACCTTCAACGAACCCCCCATATATAGATCTTCAAGTGTTGCATCCAGTTCAATAATTACATCATCACCTTTCACGATCTTCTCTTCTTCTTCCATTGGGCCTCCACCAAAAAACCTAGAAAAATCTATCCTTTTAAGCAATGGAGATGATAAAGCAGAATACTAAGATGGAAAGTGAAAGAAAAGAATGTCAGAACAATCTGGAGAATGACAGGGATAAGTTTTAAAAAAAAAAAAACAGTAATACCAGAACATCTAGCTGTAGTAAATTCCTTACTTTTTGATTCTTTATTTAACATCAATAACAGTAACCCAAGGTTTCTCAAACTCACAACCCTTGCTACCTAAAAAAAAAAATCCAACAAAGGATAAGGCTCGAAATGTGAAATTGTAGCTACCTTGGAAATGTTACGGACGACAGGATCTTGTGCTAGGGTAGGGGATAGTTAATATGGTCAGAAATGGATGCAGATGACAGAAGCACCTAGTGAATCGAACATTTTGTACCTAGAAATCAACATTTTCTTAAATATTATAAAGGAACTACAAAGTAATAACAAAGTCCTATTCGATTCAGGTTTGACATCACTAAAATAGTTTAAAGTCATAAATCCATGGCATGCATATGAAAGAACACTTACATTGGCATAGCATTCAAACTATTGCAAATCTAAGATTACTTTTAAAGTGTCAAAAACATATTGGAAGTTAACTTCGTCTCTAGGACTACTATCAGCACCACCTACAGTTAACACCATCAATTCAGTATAACCTTCCAATTTTCCATACATCGAAGTTAAAACATCAAAAGTATGGTAATAAATGTGCTCACGAAAGATCTTCAACAAGGACATCATATCCATTAGAGCAAAAATAAAATACCAGAAAGAAAAAGAGGCATAAACTTACGAGCTAAATATGTCCTGAAAATTCATTCCGCCAGATCTACTACCACCACCATTGGCAGCATGCTGTTTAAGTCCCTCTTCACCGTACCTATCATATATACTCCTCTTCTCACCATCCGATAACACTTCATATGCTGTAAAAACCCAACAATTAATTTTTTATTTTATTGTTATTATTATTATTGGGCAACAAACGAATTGCTATCAATCCAAGTATATCATAACCTTAACCAAACACAGATTACCGAACAAAAATATGAAATAATATTAACTACCATTGTTAGTTTCAGCAAATTTCTTGTTCAACCAATCAAAACAGTCTAATGCTCGCAATAACCAAATCAATGCCAATCCAAGAACATCACAAACTACTTAACCAAATGCAAATTACAGAAGAGAACGAAAAAGATGAGATAAAAATAACTACCATTGTTAATTTCAGCAAATTTCTTGTTAGCCTCTTCATTTCCTTGGTTCTTATCCGGATGATATTTCAACGCAAGCTTCCGGTAAGCTCGTTTTATTTGGTCATCCGAAGCGCCTTTAGGCACTTGCAGAATGTCATAGTAACTCTTCCTGAAAATAATCCAAAAGAATTTATTAACATAACATATTACATTAAACACTACTCCAAATGAATTAACATACTCAATTGGCAACATCAATATCAACACTTACGCAGCAAGGGCAATTAGACAGTAACAATAAAAGCATAAAATGAGCAATAATTTTGATCTTCGATGTGCCATGTTTTTTGGCACAGAGATCAAAATTAAGTTCCACTCAAATCTAGGGTTTGAAATCGGATCCAATAGGTAACAAAAACGAAAATCCAATCCAATTATGCAAAAACTGTATGCGCGTGATATTACTGTTTTTTAGGGAAAATGGGGATTTGAGTTTATTTTACGAGAGGCAAGACGGGGAAGTGGGAATATACGACTCAATTCGTAATACCAACGTGGTCTAGGGAAAACTGACCAATCATAGTGCACTCATACTTATTATAACCAATTAATGTGAGCCATGTGGCAATGAATATATTTTTCGCGTTAGGCGGGTTTCGTGGGAAAAGATGTTGCGAATGGCGACTAATTGGAAAAGAATGTATTACAGAATTAAATATTGGGATAAATTACTTCAGATACCACTTAAACCCCTATTTGTGTCTCATCCTTTAAAAATTTATTTTTTCAAAAATTTATTATTAACTTCACGTTCACCTAATAATTTTACACATAAATTTAAAAAAAAATATTATACTTTGAACCACACATTCTCCAAAAAATTATTATTACAAAATTTAATTTTACAGAAAATGGGGCTCCAACAAATGTTAAACATCTTTCAACTCAATTCTTCTAAATTGGCGATGAATAGCCCTTTTTCTTTTCTTAAATGTAAAGGAAATCAAATGATTTCCTCTAAAAAAAAAAAAAAGATCGATCTCAAATCATTGTCCTGATAAAAGTTTTACTCATGCTACTTTAATTAGACCCTATGTTGATAGTACGTTAAATAGATTTTAAGCGTTAAATTGTCGTCATATTCAATCTTAGTAAAAGAGGATGAATTTGTAATTAAGATTCTCGTTCTTCAAAAAATACAACATTGAGTCACCTTTTATAATTTTTTGAGATGACTAGATTCTCAATCTTTCAATAAATGGACACATGGATCTTTATTTACAAGTGAAGTGTATTATGTATGCTTGACAGTGTTTTTACTGCTTGTAAAAAAGTTTCTTTAAGAAAACTATTTTAAATTAGTTTTCTCTAAAAAAATTTTTAATCACATAAAGCACTTAAAAAAGTTATCCGAACAAGTTAAATAACAGTTTCTTAGCCCATGTTTGGTGGGGATTAAATCAATTTTCAATAGATTTTAATAAAACTTGATGAAATGTGTGGTTGAAAAGTTGTTTGACTCATAAAATGTATAGTGAAAATTAATTATTGATTTTAACTTAGATTAAAATCTGACTATCAAATAGGGGTTTAATCTCATGAGCAATTTTTTATTTTTAAAAAGCCTTACACCCTTTTATTTTATTTTAAAGATAGAATACATGACTTGTACATAAAGTTTGTTCCTAGGGATGACAATTTTCCCCGCCCCGACCCAAATGGGGCAAAAAAACCCGCCTCGAACGGGTTGGCGAGGCGGGGCGGGGTTAAAAAAAAATTAATAAACTATGAAAAAAATTAATTAACTGAAAAAAAAAAAAAACAAAAGGGGCGGGAAACGCCCCCCGAACCCGCCCCGCCCCGTTTAAGGCGAGGCGGGCGCGTGNAAAAAAATTAATTAACTGAAAAAAAAAAAAACAAAAGGGGCGGGAAACGCCCCCCGAACCCGCCCCGCCCCGTTTAAGGCGAGGCGGGCGCGTGGCAGGGTGGGACGGGGGGTCGCGAGGGTGTCCCGTCACGTCCATCACTATTACCCCCGCCCTGTTGCCATCACTATTTGTTCCAAAAGATATTACAATCAACCTACGAACTCAACCTATAATTAGACCCCAATGAAGCCCCTTCTAATGCGCAAACAAGATGTTATCCCACATAGTCCTATCAATTTTGTTGTAGTAATCTATTAGATGATATTTATTTGAGTATAACATGTCACCACATTCGAATCCAACATTTTGAACGACAATATGTTAAAATTGCCAATCTTTATTATTTTGATTTTGGATTAATAGCAGAATTCCATCCAAAAAAACGTTTCCATTTGTAATATATCTCATACCTATTGGAAATCATAGAAACCCCCATATTCGAAACATTTTGTACGAAAAACTGACATAACGTCAAATTTGCCGTTAAAAACAATAAAAATGTCAAAAATTAAAAAGTAATAATTACAATTTTAGTATCCAAACTTTTTATTATTTTACAAATTTTATCCAATTTTTTATATGGTATACCCACGATCTCAAACCTTTAAAACTTTTTTTTCAACCCACTCCATTTCATTTTATTGCCCAAAACTTTATTATTTTATTTAATTCCTTTCAAAACCCTCATGAATCCCTCACTCAAATTCATTATTTCTTCTTCTCATTCCTAGGATTAGAAATATCCACTCAATACAAAACTCAGTTTTGAGTTGCAGTTCTACGAGAAATTTCACGAGTTATTGAATTCCTCCATGGCGGCGTTCCCCTTTAGCCCTCAAGAATTTCCATTCCCTTGTTATTAATTTCACATAATTTCCTTCTTTTACAGGTTCTCATTCAATTGAAGTGTCCATTTTTATTGCGAGAATAGTTTGCAGAATCTTTTTAGGAGGAATGAGAATAAATGAGGAACAATGATTGATAGGGAAATACACGTGATCAGGCACAATGCCATCAAACCCACCGCAACTTTTAAAACCCTAGTTTTCATTGCCTTTTTTTTTTGACAACTCTCTCTATTTATGCTAGTATCTGTGTGTGCTTTTCAACAAAAGTGTATATATACGCGTAGCTGTATGTACATGTGTAGTGAGTGTTGAGAATAGTGGAATTTGTAAAAGATGGAGAGCAGTGAGATCAGAATGTAAAAGCAAGGAAGAATCACAATTTTATCGACGGAATCCCAGGCCCAACCATGATTGATGGGGAAATACACGTCGGTCACTGGTCGTCAAGAAGTTTAATTTTAGTCCCTCAAGTTCTAACATTTCCAATTTAGCCTCTATTTAAAATGAAAAGAAGAAATGATGAATATGAGGTGAGGAATTTATGAGAATTTTGAAAGGGATTAAATAAAATAATAAAGTTTTGGAGAAGCGGATGATGTGGGTGTGATGGAAAATAAAGTTTTAAATGTTTGGGATTGTGGGTGACACATAAAAAAAAAATTGGGTATAATTTGTAAAAGAATAAAAAAATTTAGATATTAAAATTGCAATTATTGCTTTTAATTTTTTAATTTTTATTGTTTTTGTTTTCTGCGATTTTTAATAGGTTGAATGGTATATCGTGAATAAAAACATTTCTAATGGATTTTTTGCTATTAATCCTTTGATTTTCAATATGGTCGCACATTTCCACACCCTTTGAAGTTTAAAATTCAGAAAACAAAATGATTAAAATTTCTCAATTAAAGTAGACATGACTCGTAAAAAGACATTATTATAGTAGAAGGGACATGCCAAGGTAGGATGTCATGTTTCAGACTATTGACTACTTAGAAACATGCGGTCGAACTTCCCGTTAAATCATATAACTAATGGATGTTCTTTTTTAATCCTGATACATGTTATCCACCACTTACGACCAAATAAAAAGAAAAAGATTATTAATGGGAAAAATTCATATATCAAGTATTAAGTATGCACCAGTTCAATTTTTAGAGATTACATTTAAAATTTCAAAAGTCAAGTATTAATTCAATATTTTAATTTTAAATAATAATATTATTAAATTTAATTAATCTACCCACCTCACCAGCCCCAATCCCTACCCATTCCCATTCCCGCGCACCTTCCTGTTGCATTCCCTTGTACAGTCTTAGACATCCATTTATTGTCGACATCCACCCGTCAACATCCAACCTCGCAGTTACCGGCATTCAAATAACTTCATCTGGAGAAAGATAGAATTTACAGAGATAGCCAACAACTTCTTCAGTGACTAACTGATCATCGCTCAACGACGGTTGAGCATCATCGGCTCAGATAGTAGAGATAGAGAGAGAAACATAGCAATCGTTGGAGAACATTGACAAAGGATTGTCGATGACTGAGCAATGTCGATGTAAATTTTTATTTTATTTTATAACATTAGAAATTGAAAAACAGCTCCTGGGGTAATTTACAAAGTACTCGTTGGAGCAAATAACTTCAATTATTACCGTCGAAGTCTGATTAATTGAATTTGTGACCAATTCGAAAAATTGAGATCATAGACATCAATGGCGTGCGAGCAGATCTCTTGAATTTATGATATGCGACCTATGCACTTTGATATATGACTTGTTACACGTGACATGTGACCTTATGGACATTGATCTATGACCAATTTTAATTGATTTGTGACATACTCATAGTGACATGTGACTTGTGGACATTGATGTGTGACCCACACACGATGATCATAGAACTGTAACAAGTACAATATGACACGTGACATGTGGAGTATAACTTGTGACATACAAACATAATCTGTGATCAGTTCTATTTGATTTGTGACCTGTGAATATTTGTATGTGACCAATACATAATAATCATTGACCTAGTATATACGGCCTCTGACCTATCGCCACCAGATGCACAACCAACATATATCAACACAGCATTTGACATACACTCTAAAAACATGTGACCACCACCAACACTACAAGCACCACCACCACAAACCATCTCAAAAACAACCACAAAAATGCCTTATTAACCACCTCAAAACCTCCACAAAAATTACCGGAAACTTTCCTCACAAACTGCCACAAACCACCACAAATCGCTACAGCGTCGATCTGAGCCCTAATCGAAAAATTGAGAAAGTGAGATCTTAGAAATTGGTTTTTGCTTCCTGCTTCTAGAGAGAGTAGAAGAGAAATAGTGAAAGAGCGAGTGTAGAGCCTAAATGATAAAGAGAGAAATAGAGAGATATTAATAGAAAGAAGGGAGAGATGATAGGTTAGAGAAAACTAAATTGGCATTAAATTTGGCTCCGGATGGGTTAGAGGCGATGTGCAATTTTTTTTTTTTTTTTTTTTATTATTATTATTATTATTATAATATAGAATTACCACCTGATTTTTGAATAAACAAACATGCAATCTTTTTTTGAATTGTTTTATTTAAAAAATTGTGTATGTGTAATTTCCACATTATTAATTGGTAAGGGATATAGGGCCACACGTGTTGGGCATGTATTGGGCCACTTATTTTGTCAAACCATATGACTTATAAGAATGGGATAATTAGATATAGGGAAAATTTCTTAGTCTAACTATGATCCATTTTAAAATTAAGAAATAAGGTTTAAAATTTCAGATTTTTTTAAAATTTTATTTACGAAATAATTAATTAAATATATATTTCATTAATGAAATATATTAATTTCATAATTCTATAAATTTTGATTATAAATTATCGAATTAATTAATTACAAATTATTTCTGTTAGTGCTTATTTTAAAAAATATGGTCACAATTCATTTATCGATCACAAATTACAAATTTTATAAGCCACAACCTATATAATGTCACAAATTGTCAAATTAATTGGTTACAAATTATTTCTCAATTACAACTTAATAAATTGTAAGTCATAGTTTCAATTTTTAGGTCACATATTATTTATTGGTCAGAAATTAAACAATTTATCTTGGTCACAAACATTCTTCGTCCCACTCGACTGCCACAACCCTCGCTCTCGCCACCAACGCAACATATACCACAACTATTTGTGACCACCAACCCACCACTGCCAATAGAGCTAGATCCACCACCACACCGCCAATAGAGCCAAAATCCACCACCATTGACAGATCCACCTGTACCACCGCTAACAAAAAAGACCCTAAAAGTTACAGTAGTTGCGCAAACACACCCCAAGAGAACACTACAACATATCCATATATACCAACACAACCTACATGACAGTATCCGAATGGCACGCTACACGCAAAAGTGGCGGCTCGTTGAAAAAGTCAAGCAGCGACACTCATTATCGGAAACCACAAACTACAGACATCGTTGACTCTCAACCAATAGATCTTACATCGCCGATGTTCAACCAAGTACTACAAATCACAACCCACAATATTGGTTTGACATCGTTGATCAACATAGCTCGACGTTGAGATGATTGAGATGCCGGTGCTGCGCGTAGAGGTGCTACACGATGCAGCGCTACGCAGCACCACTGTGCCGCTGCGATACCTCTGAGCCATCTGATGACCCTGCGCGCGGTGGCCCGTAGTGCGACTGGAATGTTTGCTCAGAGTCTCGTCATCGCACAACAGTGTTGGTTGCTTCGGAATGACGGGTCGCAACAACGTCTTCATGAGAGAAGAGATAAGTGAGGGATAGAAAGAGAAAATACTGACAAATGATTAGGGTTTACAATTGAATTTAGGAGGGAAGGTGGATGTGGTGGGATAACTATATAGATTATTGATTTTATAATATTATTATTAGTATTAAAAGTATGGATTAACATCTGACATTAAATCTGATTTTTAAAATTGGAACTTTAAAAAATTTGGTTCCATATAATTTACACTTAAATATATATTTTTCCTAAAAATTGGACCGTTTGAAAAAACAACATAAAACTTAAGACTATTAAGAAATTGCATTTTAATTACATACTAATATATCGTATTAGTTACAGTTAAAACACATTTAATCGTACAATGAAGTTAGTTGTAAAAACATGGTCGACGATTATGTGTTGTCAAAATTCGGACTATTGATATGAAATAAGGTTTTTAATAATTTTTAAAATGAATGGTGTGATGATATCGAGTGTGTAGTTGTCAACTAATGTTGTCAGCAAAGGTTGTAAATGTAGCATGATTGTTAATCGTAACTCAAGCAATCAAAATTGAGATCGCTGAAAAAAAAAATCAATGAAATTGAAAGGTAGAAATCAAAAGCGATTTCTTCAAAATTGTTGTAATGAAGATCCTCAAGTAACAAGATAAAATATTTTTCTCGCCCATAACTTTTATTTCAAAGATTGTAACTTTAAAAATGTATTAACTTTCAGTTTTTGGTGTTCAATTTCATCTCCTATTTTATTTCAGTTGGAAATTCATTTTTTTTTCAGGTAATATACTCGTTTTACTATGGAGATTTTTGTTGTTTGTACTTTGTTTGAGGCATGATTGGCTCAAACTGTGTGTTTGAAGGGTTTTGTTTGAGAATTTTTAGAATTTCTTTTTGTATATAAGAAAATTCAGTGTTGATCAATGGTTTTATTTTAGTACACATGAAGTGGATCAAATAGAGACATCCATATTGCATACAATGTGTTTTATCAGCTTCTTGAATTATAGTGAAATCTTCTTGTGCACGAGTCATTCTTACCACTACATATTAAAAGAGTCAAAGTAAAGGTCGGATACGTGTCGGCATTTCCTATCGCCGTAATTCTCTCTCTCTTTTTTTTTTGAAGCAACAAAATACATACCATGCCTCTTTCTCTATTTTTTTCACGCTAATTCAATGCTACTTTCCTCCTTTCTCCACCCACCCATCCCTTCCTCTTTCTTCTCTTCATTTCACTGTAAACATTTTCATTTGAAGCTGCCTTTTTTTTCTTCATTTTTCCTTCTCTAATCTAGATTTCTCTATATGAATGAGTTAAAAACATAAGGTATGTATTCTATCTAATTTCTTGGCATTACCGTGGTGTCGTGGTGATATTGCAATTCCTCGATTCGTCAAATATGGTTGATTGTCCGGCCTTCTGTCTCACAATGGTTGTGATAACAGATTTCTTCTTTCGTTTTGTGGCTGGTAAATAAATTTTCTTCAAGAATATTTTTTGGCTTCTTGATGCTTGAATTTATGTATTAGTATTATTTTGGTGATGTCCTTCTCATCCTATGATTTTTGGTTATGCTATGATGGTTAACACTTACCCACTAGATTAGAATTTGGCATTTGATTACTTTCCCCTTTCTCCAATGTTTGAGTTTCTGGTAGTTGGCAAAAAATGCAACATGATAGTTTGAGTTCAATTTTTTGCTTTTAGTTATGTAAAAATTAGAAAACTTAGTTAGGGATAGAATTGGTGTTTTAAAAAAATAATAATAATGGAGACACGATCCGTGTCTCGTGTGCGCACACAGAGACACTGTGTGCACGCAAGGAGTTTTTTTTCTTTTTTTTTTTTTACACAGATGAAAAGTGTATATTCTAGTTGTCATATGAGGAAGGATTTATGAGATTTAACCATGTCACTTCCTCCAATCAAGCATTTTATGTACTTCAATTTAGGTTTCTCTTCATTTCTCAGCTAATCTTTTTGATGCATTTTATGGGAGCTTGGGACTACTAATTCACTGGTATCTTGATGCTGTTTTATATAGTCTGAAAAGGGTACTCCTACAGTTGCTGGGACTACTTGTGCTTTTCCTTGTTAAATAGGAAAATGTACTCTGGAAGCTATACCGACTTGCAAATGTTTAAAGTGACATAAACTATTATGTGTTATGGATCCTTTTGTTGCTTGTGGCTTAATGTTTGTTTTACTTTATTTTCTTGTACTCCTTGAATTTTATTTTAATTCATGAGATTAAAGTAAATGAGATCAACATTGTGCATGACGAGGAATATTAAACTTGAGTGCATTTCTACATGTCCTAGCTTTAGCTTTGATCTTTTGCAACCGTAGATTTTCTTCTGATGTTCTCGATCCACATACAACTTTATCTACCTGGAATTTATATCTGGATCTGTTGATCATTTATCTGACCTGATTTCAGAAAAGGAAGCATGATGAGAATGGAGTTATCAATGGCACTCAGAGACACAAGAAAAGAAAGTTACTATGGGTTGAATTAGCTCTGCTTCTATCACGTTTTCTGATTATTTTAGCTCTTGAGAATTCTTAATCCAAATGTGCTCATGTTTATATAAGTTCATTCACATCTGGATCTGTGATTATTTCTCCAAATTTTTTATTTTAAGACATGTTGATATTTGCAGCTTAAGAGCCCAAAGGTTGATGAGATGGTAGTGGCAAAGGTAGCTGGCTGAAAGTGAAACATTGTATTATATTTTGTTTTTCTTCAGATATTGCAGTTGAGAATTTGAGGATCATTTGCTTACTGTTGTCAAACTATCTAAGGTACATAACATATATATCAACTATAGCTTCTTTTACATTGCTGTGTTTAATTTATGTTCTTCATTACATTTTTAAATGTTTAGAAATGCTACACCAGATATAAATGAGTTTTTCCTCTATGGAGCGAGGTGTAAGCCCGAAGTTAGACTAATAAATAATTCAAAAGAATGTAAAAGTACTAAAATATGCTCATAATATCACACTCTTAAAAATCGATAACAAATATGTTAACAAAATTAAAAATTTAGCTTGCAAACATAAAATAAAATAATAAACGAAAAAAAAATACAAAATGCTAAAGCGAGTAATAGAATATCCGAAAAATGCAAGATAAACTGGGCATGACCCCAAGTGAAACTGCCATCATAGCAATTCGAGGATGAGGATGATGCTTTAGATGAGTGCTCAGACTCAAAAGATGATTCAGAATATGATAAAATATTACTTTTCTGTTTGTTGTTTTAGATTTATATATGATGCACAAGTTGTTGAATCAGTAACACAATGGCTTCAACGTGTAAATTGTTTGGTGCTCAATAGTCATGCAACTATATGATATGCATAATTATTTATGATATTTATATAATTATTTGGTGCTTTACATCTGTTTTTTTTCATTACACCTTAAGCAAACCATAAGCTTAAATGTGCACATTTCTTAGTCCTCGACTTTTTACCTGTATCATATGCGGTACTATTGTTCATTTTCACAATCCTTATATTTTGGAATTTTCAATGTTTTTGTTTATTATTTCGGTTTCTCATTTCATTATTTTATCTTTTATTGTTTTCGTGAAAAATGAATTTCTACATCTTTTTTGATGTTCTCGTGAAATTCTGTTATTTGTGNTTTAAATGTGCACATTTCTTAGTCCTCGACTTTTCACTTGTATCATATGCGGTACTATTATTCATTTTCACAATCCTTATGCTTTGAAAATTTCAATGTTTTTGTTTATTCTTTCGGTTCCTTATTTCATTATTTTATCTTTTATTATTTTCGTAAAAAATGAATTTCTCTCGTGAAATTCTGTTATTTGTGCTACCTCAATTTTTATCAAATTATACGAATGTTTATCGGAGTACAATGTATTTTTCCTATAGGAGTTTTGTGAATATTAACATCTACTTGCTATGCTTCAAAAGGTAGGCGAGTAAGAAAATTACTATGTTAAAAGGATAAATTATTGAAAATAATGAAACGTGGATCAATACTTTTTAGTTGCTGACTACTAATAAAAAACTGAACTTACAATTTGTCTTTTGAGCTTTATAAGAAATTGTAGTGTACATTTTTTTTTGTGCCTTTTCTTTCCACATTGTCATTTACAAAATGAATTTCTCTAAAATTTATAAACACTTATTTTTAACAGTAATAAACTAACGTGCAACGCACTTTTCCTTCACTAGTACATATAAAAAGAGTGGATGCAATCGGACGTAAAAGCTTCTTAACACGTTGTGATCAAATATGAAGTACACCAATGGAAATATTAAGTACATATTTCATTATTTTATCTTTTATTATTTTCGTAAAAAATGAATTTCTCTCGTGAAATTCTGTTATTTGTGCTACCTCAATTTTTATCAAATTATACGAATGTTTATCGGAGTACAATGTATTTTTCCTATAGGAGTTTTGTGAATATTAACATCTACTTGCTACGCTTCAAAAGGTAGGCGAGTAAGAAAATTACTATGTTAAAAGGATAAATTATTGAAAATAATGAAACGTGGATCAATACTTTTTAGTTGCTGACTACTAATAAAAAACTGAACTTGCAATTTGTCTTTTGAGCTTTATAAGAAATTGTAGTGTACATTTTTTTTTTTTGTGCCTTTTCTTTCCACATTGTCATTTACAAATGAATTTCTCTAAAATTTATAAACACTTATTTTTAACAGTAATAAACTAACGTGCAACGCACTTTTCCTTCACTAGTACATATAAAAAGAGTGGATGCAGTCGAACGTAAAAGCTTCTTAACACGTTGTGATCAAATATGAATTACACCAATGGAAATATTAAGTACATAAATACAAGTAAGGGTTGACATTTTAATCGGAATCGAATCTGTCTTACTAGAATTTGAAAGAGAAATTGAGGACCAATCAAGTCTTGAACAGTTTTGATTATTCTCGACTTTAGAACCAAATTTATTCTTTTTATAAAATTTTATTTCTGCAACTTACTCGCCTTTTTTCAGATGACAGAATTTATATTATTTTTAAAATAATAAATTTATATTATTTTTAATGTTTGTAAAATCTAATTCTTATAGTTGCACTCCAATTTTTAGTTTGTTATTTGGGCTATATTTTCCGTTTATATTCTCCTAGATATTGGATGCAGTTCAACGACAAATTTTGCTAAATATTGAATACTATGTGGTTTCATATTTGCAGCGAATCTAAAAAGTGTTGAAATATTTATTTGATGACATATTTTATTTATTATGCCCGCTATTAAAAAATAATTTTTATTGTCAACTCCAATTTTTTCAAAAAAATTGTTTCGGATTCAATCACAGTAATTACATGAACTCAGATGATTCCATTTATGAAATATCCAAAGTATAATAAATGATTCTGATATAGAAATGATAGAATTTGTGAAAAGAGATTATCAATATAATCATTTATCA
>CAIGRP010025634.1:0-11487 GCA_903798385.1 Fraxinus cuspidata | reverse complement strand
TAATGGAGGGCAAATCATCACTCTTTGTGCTATGACTACGACTGAAGGCTAGGTCCTCACTGACGCTAGCGAGATTGTCGTCCGAGAAAACAACTCATTAGCTCTGTATTTCTATTTCTTCCCCTTTTCCACCGCCTGCCGGATTTCCACTTCTCTCCAATATGATGACTTGAGATATCCATCCCGGAGGTTGATCCTCCCCTCTCTAGTTTCAACATTTATTGATAACTTGTCATTGTTATCCTCGTTGTCACTGTCAATATGAAAATCGAACCCGCGTCGTGAGAATTTCTTTCTGGTCACTTTGTAATTCTGCAAGTCGAAAATGTGGGCGTATCCGACACGTCGGACACACACGGTGCATCATAGCTTCCTGTTTACTGATTACAAAAATCTAGATTAAGAATTCATTATTGTCTCAAATATATACCAAAAACACTGACAAAATTGAGTGTAAATCCCATTAGGAAATGACTTAGTTTTATGTACAAAAGATCCATGAAACATAAAGCACACAAGATTAAGGCGTTTCTTCCTTCTCCCTTACGACAAAATCCTCTCTTCCCTAATATTAGCTAACGTCATAAATACAAGCAACTAAGCTTTTTGTTAGAATCTAGCACAACATAGAATTTCTTATAGGTCATACAACTGTATCAGCTTTAACTAAAAAATGTTCAAGTGCCCTCACAGTGTAATTCCAGCCTCTACCAACTCCAAATCTTCAAACTTATGTCAGTCGAGAGGGTTTGGAACTTTAGATGCTAAGTTAGAATTTTAGAAACCTATAGGAATAGACGTTGTTAAGGTAAAAAATGGCCAGGGGTTTTTGTGTCAACTATTTGAACTCGCCTAAAGAAGACCCGATTCGTGGACATGGCCAGGCTCACTTTGACGGTTGTAAGAATTCACTTAGACACCGTTATCATGATTTCTCGGCCGATTTTTGCACCGAGCACTTCTGACAGGCCTACCTCTACTCTAAAGTAAGTCTAAAGTGAACAATGATGAAAGAAATTCGAAACAAACAGATGTGTTATGATTGAATGTATATTATGTGTAATTATATAAGGTGATTACCGTTCGACGAGACGAGCGCCGGTTGGATAGCAGATCACGACTGCCAGCAGCATTTTGCTTTCTCGATTCGGATAGTGTTAGTTTACGGCGAATTTTATAGTGATAATAGAGAGAAATAAAACCTTGTCTTATAAAATATTTTGTGCAGAAGGACCCTCCCAATGAAGTGTTGGGCTAAATTCCACGTCGCATGTGCAATCCTACTGTTTAGCTACCTTTGTTAAGTTTGACACTCTAAACAAAATTTTTGTGAGGTCAAATTATGTCTCGACAACACAAATGTTAAGATTATAGAAGCAGATGTCGCAATCCTGCTATAGTGAGCTAATCTCAAAAACTCGTCTTCGTTTTGAATTACTGACGGTAACTCGTTTGTATAAAATTTAAAATTTCTAATATTCAGATGGTATCCATATAACGGTAAAATTCATTCCCAAAACTCGTCTAATTACTCTAAAAGGGCCTCGTAAAAATATTCATCCATTGTATGCATAACTCAGAAACTTCCTTTTACTAGAAGAAAAATAGCCCTCTTATGACGAATGTTTTGTGAAGTAGCCTTTCTAACTATTAAAAAAAGTTACTTTAGTAAATAAGTAAATTTTAAAATTTCTTACATGGTTGGATAAAATTATTCCTCAGACGTGTGGGCAATTACGGTGAGAAGGAGCTTTAGATGTAATTCAATGGTAGATTTAGCAGGTGGAAGAAAGAAGAGTATTTTGGATAGGAAGAGGAAATGAAGCATCATCAAGATCACCATGGAAATGATATCGTGTACGAAAACTTAGACAAAATATCTGACACGCTGCATAAAGAAGTAATTGTTTAGAGAAGTGCTATTTGTACATAATTATGTACAAATAGAATTATTGAATCGTTTAATTGACGGGATCTAGAAATATATCTGTTTGTTTGCACGAGGATCCAAATTGAGATCAGAAATGTCAGGTCGAGTTTGAGGTGAAGTATTACAACGTTCAACTGTTCGTTGAATATCAATCATGACCCCTTTATTAGTGAAAATAGAGTAGTGCCAAACAAAGTCCGGCGATGTAAACTTTTTATATTTTGTATATATTCTTGTGATTTCCATTTTATTATGCTAATGCTGAAGGTTCAGCGAACCAGCTGCCGAGAGCGTCTACTCTAACTTCTCAAATTTATTGTCCGAAGAACCCCCATTCAAGAACCGTAGACCATAAACATGGGTGTAATCTTTGGAGAAGAAGTTTTGGTATGAGTGAAGAGGATGAATCAGAAGAAAAATTCATCAACATTTCAAAGAATACAAGAGACCTTGAACATATAGAGGTTACAGTCAATGCTGGATGTGATACAGGTTTATGTCTCAAATGTGGTACAAATCTTAATATTAGGAATTGTAATTATAGGACAAATGAGGTGGAGGAAAAAGGTTATGGACCCCTTGGAGGTTTGAAAAAGCAAATGCAGCAAACATGATGTCAATAATTTGTTTTTAATATTCATACAGTAGCATTACTGAAATTTTTTACTCTTTGGTCTTAATGGAAAATCACATTGACTTATTCTCTTGGGTATTTTTTTTGTTACTCGTTGTTAAGAATGTCTTTTTGCTAATAACATTGGTGGGCACATCTTTATTTAAATTTAAGAGTCAGATTCCTCTTGTTCGAACTAGTTCTCAGCTCTGAGTGAACTGCTTGATGCACGGGGAAGGCTCTCGAGTCTGTCCCCCAGTCTACACGGGTGACTTGCTTGAGCCGTGGGAACACCTCGAGCAGTGCACCTGCAGCAGACGGCAATGGTATCCAAGACATTGAAGGGCCGGACTATTTTCTCTGAGTACAAAGGCTGGAAATGCATGTTCTATTTACTTTTGCAGAAATAGACTTGCTGGATTTGGTTCATTAGTCCAAAATTATGAACCAATCTTTTTCAATGCAAAAACTTGCTAAGCATGAATGAATTTTTATGTTATGTCTTTCAAAATTCAAAATTCACATCTTGTTTATCTTGATTCTTTGCAACATATCAGGAATTGACGTTTTCGAAATCTTTTCTCAACTTTAGGGTCATAAATTGTTCATACAATATTTGTTCAAGCTTTTTATGGATATGATGTTTGTTGGATTGTATAGAGTCTAATTATAATGTGTATCATCTAATCCTAATTATCTATAATGATGCTATCGGTACATGGAATTTCTCACAGAAAATGGACAGAATACACACAACACATTGGTCCCGATGTTTTTAACAATATTTAATTCATGTGACCCCACCTCCTCATGTGAGAGAGATTCAAAATTCTGTAAAAAAATCTGTTACTATTTTCTTGTACTTGCATCATTTTTCAATTTTCTAACTAGGAGTTCTAGGGGGTTGTCCAGGTGAGAGGCGTATGTATCATTGCTTTGCATTTTCTTTTTCCATTTATCATTGTTATGGTAAGAAGGGATTATTGCTTAGTTAGTAATATTGTTCAGTAGACTAAATTTAATACTACTAATCAAGCCTTTTTTTTTTTTAAATATATATGTCCATATGTCCACTCACTAATCCGCGAACCAAAGGAAGATGCCAAGTGTACAAATCTCATAGGTCAATATCTGCTCACTATATGTTAGCAGTTTCAGTAGGATTCATGTCTTTTCTTCCAACCATAGTTTTCTTTTGTTCCATTCACTTTTAAGTTGCACTAATGTTCTCCAACATTTCCTTTGTTGTACTCTTACCCTTAGCAATCTACTAATTAACAAATCTTATCCTCGGCGACGATTTTATTCAAAATCCCTCGTATTTTAAATAAGCAAAAAAACAACTATTACAAAAATACAACTAATATATGCCTCTCATTTCAAAACACGTCAATTGAAGATTTAGACAGAAACAATCATCAATAACAAAATGTTTAATAAAAGATAATTAGATAAAAACACGACAAAAAAAGGAGGCGGAACATAAGTGCCACTAAATAAATAAACATTAGAGGACAAATATAAAGTGGTGGAAGAATAGAAAATAGTATAACTTCCCATAATAAAAAAAAAAGGAATAGGAAATAGAACAAGAAAACAAAAGGAGGAGAGAAATAAAATTGCATCTCCATCCCAAGCATAAAGAAGTTAACTTGCCTATAAAACTAAAGCTAAGATAATTAAATTATTGAAAGTGATGAATTGATTATAAACCTACTACTTGGGCCACCTATGCCCCTCAAGTCATTTTAGCCTTTATTATATTTGTTACATAATGCAAATTCCTCAACTGGGGACTGATGAATCAACACCACATGGCTGTTATGCCCCCAAATTAGGCATAACAGTTTGAAAGCTCCAAATACCAATTCTTGCGGCTTCTACTCCATTGATTTTTAACTTATAAGTAAGGAAACCAACTTCAACTATCTCTCTCTGTGTGTGTTTAGCTATTTAAATAGTTTTGAGCTTTTATATAATCTGCAAGTTGCATTTGAATTCTTTTAAATGGACATTGAAGAAACTATATATCCGGCTTCTTGATCAAATAACTGTGGGGATCGTTTAGGTTTTCTATGGATACATTTGGTTCTTTAGAGTTTCACTCGAGCTCGATGGTAAAAGTTATCATGTCTAGTTCTTCGAACGATGGATATATTAAACTTCGCACATCCCAAAGACAAAATAAACCTAATATGAATCACAGTATATTAAGAGCTAAATTCGTTAACAGAGATACTTCTATCCTAAAGAATTTAGATTTTTAGCCTATTCTATTTTTATAATTCGAGTTGGAAATTAATTGTAAAATCCGGAATTTTCTTTTTGTTTTTTCTAGGTATGGCTGATGATGATCTTCATTTCAATATTTATATCAAGTAGTTTTATTTAATTTAAGAAATTCACTCTGATACACATCAAAGGAAAGGGAAAAAGAAATAAACCTCATATAGATTACCAATTCCTTGCAAAGAAGAATTCGAAACAAAAAAGAGTACTCTTATACGTTACTAGATAGGACTTAAAAAAATATCATTTTACGTACCAGACATGCCAAAAGTGTATCGGATCTATCCTTTTTGTAGTCTGCATTTAATTATCTAAATAATGCTTCAAAATTTGAGTCATGATCATTTCTTTTCCTTGATTGAAACTAACTTCATTGAATTGTTTTGCCTCAAGTAAGGTCTGTTTCCAAAAATTAAGGATATTATTATGTTGTCTTTGTCAAAATGTTCAAAAGTTTGTTAGGAATGTGAATTTGTCACAATAATCAAACTCAAATTTTATGATGCAATTTTAAGAGTTCTAAAGTTTTCTCCATGTGTGTGTGTCTCTTCACAACAACTTTGGAAACTATTAATTATAATCTACTTTGTGTCTACCTCATAGTATCCATCATGTTGTGGATTATTCCATAAATGATATTTCAGTCATCGAGATCTTAATTTGATTATATTGTCCATTCTTGATCACATCATGATCAAATAATTTATTTTTTTGTCATTCATATGCTTAATGTTTGATGTTTTTCTTAAAAATACATCTGTTGGTCCTCAAATCAGTTGTCGATTTCTATAATTAATAAACATTTATCAGCTAATCGTACAAATAATTTTCGTACAGCACGGCGGGTCGACATATTCTTTGTTGAAAAGTAGGATTATACTGTTCATGAAATAGATTGTTGCTTTAAGGTTTTTGAAAAAAAACTTGCACATCATTTATAAGAATGATAGGTATTCTTAACCTACTGCATGCCCTCATGCTGAAGGATATTGGAAAATTAATGAACGAAGTGGAACAAGAGGATTTCTGTAGTCGATCCTAAATTTATTGGTAACGCCTGTCTTAACTGCACCTGTCTAAAGAAACTCCTTTCAAAATAACAGGAATTTTGTGTCAAATTTGGAGATTTATTTGCTGAAAATGGAACTTCATTTAGCATAAGTATCAGTAACTTTTTACTCTCTGCAGGTCCTTGTAATGAAGTTATCATAATGTTTTCATTAGATAATTGACGCACAAAGTTAAGCTTTCTTGGGTTGAACGGAGATTTATTTTTCGAGTGCAAATATAGAAGGGAGCTCGATTGCAAGACTCGTTAGCATTTTCAGGTTTAGAAAATTTAGTTTCATACTTTATTTTTTTTAAAATTTAGTAAGTCCCACAAATATTAAAAAATTTCTTCCAACGATAAACACTAGTTTACAAATGAAATCTTTTATTAGTAAACTCCATTAGTTTTGTGATTTTGAAGATAAATAATTTCCTACCTTTTTGGAAGTCACAATCATCAAATACAATTTCTTAGGTAGAACATTTATATATTTCTTCAATATCTATGCACCATGTGAAAACAGATTAACATAACATAATTCAATCGAAAAGGACTTCACATATGAACTAAGAAAATGATGTAGCAAATTTTCAATTCCTGTTAAGAAGTTCTTCAATCATTTGCAATGCAATTCTTTCTTCTTCATCTATCCCATCTCGAGTTTCGATCTCCATCGGCGTTGAATCCTCCGGTGCGGACGCCACCTCGGTTGCTTGCGGCGGTGGCTGATCATTCATCTTGTCAAGCTCAACAGTCATCACCCAATTCGAATCCGACCGCGCCCCGGCCTGCTTTTGCCATACTCCTATGTGGGAATTCTCAGTGTCTAACCTTAAACAAGTGAGAGAAGGAGACGGTGATTTACAACATTTTCGCAATTTTGCACTGAGAATTGTGGAGAGTGAATTTGCAGATGAAGTTGTCGTCGATGATGATGGAGAAATATTATCCTTTGCATCCTGGTTAGCCACAAAAGGAAAGTTTGTTTTGGCATTCCGGCCACTCATCAAAATCGCTGCCTCGTCGTAGGCTCTCGCGGCCTCCTCCGCCGTCTCAAAAGTCCCCAACCACACCCTTCTTTTCCTGCAAGACAACCAACAAAATCAAATCCTTTAACTTTCAAAAGAAGTTGAGATCATTCTACGTGCAAAAAGAGAACACTAAAAAATGGCTTTTAAACATGATGATCGATCAGTTATGCATACAATAAAGGGTGACGAATCTCGGAAACCCAAGAACCCCAGTGACGTTGCCTGACGCCTCTGAACTTTTTGGATTGTACCATGTTTGTCAGAGAGAGAAAGATACGTAGGCCAAGAGAGTTGCAATGAGTGGTGAATTATAAATAGAGAGGACAAGGAATTACATGGGAAGAGGGTGGTGGAATCTGACTTTTCTACGTTTTGTACACGTAAAATTTATAGCATTTATTACCACAGAAAGGATCTCTTGTCGGCGGGGCTTTTGGCATTGCATAAGGGAGTCTAAAGTGAAAGCTTTGTAACCACCATGTGTCTGAGTGTAATTATACTCACATTATTTTTATTTTTTATTTTTTTGATTTAGCATTTCGCCTTCGACGATTTAGATGAATATGTAATACAGATTTTGAAGGGAATTTGGTCTCACCTCTAGACAGTACAACGTAAAAGTTAAAGAAACTTCACTTTTTATTGATACGTGTTATACTTCCAGTCATCGTATTTCGACCGTAACCTGTCTCGGTTCGTAGTCATTTTCAGACTCATTATTAAATGAGATTTTATAAATTTATTAATGTACCCAAAGCTTGGAAATCTATATGATAAATTAAATAGATAATATGAACTAGAATTATAAGAATTTTCACTCTAAACTATATGAGTTTTTGTTGCGAAAAGTCATATTTTAGATGTGTTGGCGAAAAAGGGGTAAGTGAGAGAGACCTTTAAAGAAAAAACTTTTGATTGTTAAAAATGAAATTTCTTGTTGATTTGTTAGAAGATTAAAAACCAACATTCATTGATTTGTAGATTTTCGAGAATATAAGGATAAAATATTTGTTGATTGTACAAGACGATGAATAATTGAGAAAACATATTGAGAACTCTCCATTAAAAAAATAATATTAAGAATAATCTCTCCATAAGTTTTTTTTTTAGAAAATATCAATGCTATCCAAATTGACATATGCAAAGTGTGAGACAATTATTTCATTATGGAATTGTATTATGATGGCAATGGTTATATGTTAAATTTAGTTAGATTAGATTAATTGGGGTATTTTTTTTATTAAATTATTTTTTGAAGTTAAACATTGAATTTATAAAAATATATTAATTATTTTAATATAACATTTCTTAATCAATACAACTTAGCGTAGATATTATACGTACATATTATGAGGGAGATGCATTTGATTAAGTGCATGTCGACATAGATTAAGTTCTAGACATGTCATAGTTGGGTTACACACATACGTAGCCTTACTCTAAGCCTACTAGAGGATATGATGACGAGCCTCATAACTATAATAAACAATGTATGATGATGAGAGTATCATGAAACTTTGTAACGGTGAAGTTTGTACTTCGAACAAAGAGTATATCAACTTAAAAGTTTCAAAATGCCATTCGAAACACAAACTCATAGCTCTCATTATTGGTTCCAAAATTTGTAACGTTAAAGTACGTGCTTTCTAACGAAAAGTGCTCGCTAATTATGTTTGGCTATTAGAATATTCATGTTATATCGAGAAAATGTAAAGTAAAATTCTATATATACAACGAAAATAGGCATATATAAAATAAACTCTTAAAATTATTTTTAATTTATATATTTTTTAGAAAAGCTCTAGAGATGACTTGAGGAAAACGTTCTTTAATGATAACTTAAGTCCATTCTCCATTAAAGTTTTTGGTAGTACTCTAAACTTTTTCTGAAGTGTCATATTCGTCCTACACTTAATTTTAATTTTTTGGAAGAAAGAAATATATACGTATTGTGTATATATTAAATAAATAAAACTAGGAACATTGAAAATGTTTTGAGAGTGGTCGCTGCCGCTCCTTCAATCCGCCTCTGGTCACAATTCGCTTAAAAGTAAAAAGATAATACATTTTCAAATTAATTTTTAAAAAAAAATAAAAAATAATTAATTAAAACTTACTTTCTAGAGAAGTAAATTTATGAAGCTATCGTGTTGTCTAGCCAATGACTCACCAACCCACCAACCCTCTATACCGATCCGATTTACTTGTCTTTTATCACAATTAAAAGAAAGTGACAAGTGACTTAACAAGACATATCCTCAATTTGTAGGACTCAATTATCAATATTTATTACATTTCCAGTACATTGTAGGGTCCTAATTTAATTAATGTGTAGGACTAGCAAAGGAACCCAGGCTGTGACAGTGTTACTCCTTGATTATGGATGTGAAAGCCCAAGATTTGAAAAGTGGTCAATTTGAGAGCATATCGTTTATTTTTTTAAATTTTCAATTCTTTTTCTCTTATCAAAAGGTTATGGTGGGACTGGTTTACTCAGATGTAATGTTGAACCTTCTCGTCTACAAATTTAAGCCGTTAGAGATAATACAATTTCATTCATTTGAGTTAAGCCTTTAACGAAATGCACCCCCATTGTGACAAAATGCTTTTTCCATATAAAAACTTATCGATTAGGTTTCTTTTATCCATACATGCAAAAAAAGAGAGGAAAAATTTGGGTTTGAGTTTTCGAAAGTTATAAGCATTCGAATATATAAAACTCGAAACTATTATTTAGCATAATATGAGCCAATATGATTATGAGCAAATCCTTTGAAGGAAAATATCATACATATTCGGTTTCTTATTTCTGTAATTTAATAATAGAAAATCCCAAGAAATAAAAGGGATGGTAAAGCCCTAGGTACCTTTCGTTTGACAAGCAATTTGAAATATTTATATAGTAAAAATGACATCAATTTGATATTTCCAACTGGACTACTTAATTATTTTAGAAAGGGATTGTATATCTTACCTTAAAAAAGTCTTGGGGATTTGAATCTGGTTTACTGAAGATATAGGGTTCCTAAATAGCTTCAAATTAATGAGAGGGGCTCAACCTTTCTACCCAACCTATCATTACCCTTTATCATATGGCATCCAAACCCAAGACGAAACATCATTGATGTATTTGGTGAGATATTAAAACTGCGTACTGAACATGTTCCGAAAGATAAAGGCTAGATAGATCCCAACCTAAGAAATTTGTGATGAGACGACTATTCTCCTCGAGCTCTAGCAAACTGCGTGAAAATTTCATCTAATATGTATTTAGAGTTTTTTAGTTAAATGCATGTGATTGATATTGATATATTAAATTTAGTCGATGACCACTATTGAAAAAATCGAGGGATAGAATCTACTAGCTTCTTCAAATGAGCCAAATCTAAATTATAGTGTTTTGTGAAGTCCTAGAAAATAGTAAACAAAAGTGAAAATTATTCTTAGAATTTGACACATTTGTGAAGTCCTAGGTAACTTACTACAACATACAAAGTTGCCATTTCTGTAAAAACAATCACATGAAAATTCAAAAACATAATCTTCTTTTAAACTGTTAAAACTTCAGAAGTTTAAGATTATAAGATGAAATCACGAGGGTAAAAAAATAAATATATTTATTCCTAATAAATAATTTTTCACTTCGACTATAAAAGATTCACGTGAAGATACTCGACCGAGCATAGCCCACGCGTAAGAAAAGCATTGCTTAAGCTTAGCTTCAAGGCCCCCACCATGCATAAATGACACTTAAGAATACAACTAACATTGTATTGTATGGTGTATGCACCCCACCCTCACCCCCAAGTTATTGGACCATTCTATTATTTAATTCCACTTGAAAAAAAAAAAAAAACTAAGTACCTAGTAACTAGACAAGTCAAGTTCAAACTCAAGTTGGTGTAAATGATTGGGAGGAACTTGTACATTCTTGTAATGTTTTGGAATGTTAAAGAGTAATTTTTTTCCCCTTTGTTTTTGGATAAGCTGTAACAAATTTTCTGAATCGAATAAATTAAAAAAAAAGTTAAATAAATAAATAAATAAATGGGAACAGTTCACAAATCAGACATTAAGTTTCACAATTGCAAAAATCAGGTATTAAATGTAAAAAATGCAAAACTCAGGTATTTAGTTAATTAATTAAAAATAATTATTATTTAAATATAATAAATTCACAATTATACAATTAATTGTCACATGTACATAATAATATGTCACAACTTATTTATTTGTCACATATTATTAAATTAATTGGTCAAAAATAATTTAGAGATCACAAATCAAAAATTTTATATGTCACAATTTATTTCATTGGTCACAGATCAAAAAAATTATAAGTCACAGTTTATCTATTGATCACATATTTTAAAATTCGTTAGTCACAAATTATCTAATTTTAAGGTCACAGTTTAATGGTTAGTCACAATAAATCAAATGGACACATACACCAAACACCCCACCCCCGATCTCGATCCACCACCAATACTTGGTAACAAATTAACCAAATAGTTGGTCACAAACATTATCCTACCATCGTCCCCACCAACAACACAACATCACCACAGCCGCC
>CAIGRP010025631.1:0-22070 GCA_903798385.1 Fraxinus cuspidata | reverse complement strand
TATGCCCAAATTGGGGCTCGGCCCGGGCCTAAGCTCAGCCTGGGCCTAGGCTCGGTCCCACCGAGCCCGGCTCGGCTCGGGCTTTTTCCGAGCAAAGCCCGAGCCGTCCAAGCCAACAAGCTTTTTTGGCCATGGCTACTTTGGGAGAAGCTTTGAAGACCGCAGTGTATATCTTTAACAGGGTACCGAGCAAAGCAGTTGCCAAAATCCCCTATGAGGTAAGAAGCCTAGCATTAGGCACTTGCACATGAAAGAAAATTGGATTCAAGGACGGTTAGCTGCTATTTCGTTGACTTTGGGGGAAGAAAATATAAGGAATGTTGTTTTTGATGAAGAATCTGTTATTGACGGCGATCAGGTCTCTATTCCTATAACAGCTCAAGACACAGTTTCGGGACTAGATGACAATGTTCACAAGCTCCTATCCCTGACATTGTTCTAGATCAAGACAACAATGAGATTCTTAAGCACCACCTATAGAACAAACTCAACAATCTCAAGAAGTGGATTGATGCCATAAAGGATGAGATGAAGTCTATAGAAGACAATGACGTTTAGGATCTTGTCGAGTTGCCTAAAGGTGTGAAGCCCATCACTTGTAAATGAATATTTAAAACTAAGAGGGATTCAAAAGGCAATGTTGAGAGATATAAAGCTCATCTAGTCGCTAATAGCTTTACTCAAAAGGAAGGCATAGACTACAAAGAGACTTTCTCTCCGATATCTTCGAAAGACTCTTTTAGAATAATAATGGCACTGGTGGCTCATTTTGATCTGGATTTACATCAAATGGATGTCAAGACTGTATTTCTCAATGGAGACATTGACGAGATGATTTGCATGGTACAACAGCCAGAAAACTTTGTATCGAGAGATCCAAAGTCTACGGTCTGCAAGTTGAAGAAAATCATCTATGGTCTCAAACGGGCTTCCCGTTATTGGTATCACAAGTTCCATCAAGTCATCACCTCATACGGTTTTGAGGCGAATGTTATTGATGACTGTGTATATCAATGAGAGTAAATATATCTTCTTGGTATTATATGTCGATGATATTCTGCTCGCTAGTAGCGATATAGGCTTATTGCACGGAATCAAGAAATTTCTGACGAAGATATTCGAGATGAAAGATCTTGGGGATGCTTCTTTTGTATTAGGTATTCAAATATCGATGAATCGTTCTCGAGGTATCCTTTGGTCAACAAAAGAGTTATATCGATAGGGTTTTGAGTAGATTCGACATGAAAGATTGTAAAATTAGGAGACACCCCCATCGCTAAAGGAGACAAGTTTAGTTTTAAACAGTGCCCCAATAATGATCTTGAAAGAAAAGAGATGCAGAAGATTCCATATGCGTCAGTAGTAGGGAGTCTAATGTACGCTCTAGTTTGTACTCGTCCTGACATAGTATTTATAGTGGGAATTTTGGGCAGATATTTAAGTGATCCAGGCATGCAGCATTGAAAGGAAGCCAAACGTGTGATGCGTTATTTGAGGAGAACAAATAGTCACATGCTCACTTATCGGAGATCAAACAGTTTAGAGGTCATCGGGTTCTCTAACTCCGATTTTGCCGGATGCCTAGCAGACGCTCCACACCAGGCTACATCTTTATGTTGGCTAGAGGAGCTATCTCATAGAAGTCTACTAAGCAGGCTCTCGTAGCTTCTTCAAACATGGCTGCGGAGTTCATTGCTTGTTATAAGGCATCCAACCATGGGATATGACTGCGGAACTTTGTCATTGGGCTGGGAGTGGTAAATGGCATTGACAAGCCATTAAAAATTTACTATGACAATAACTCGACAGTGCTTTACTCCTACAATAACATGAGCTCGACAAAGCCGAAGTTTATCGACATTAATTTTCTAGTTGTTAAAGAGAGAGTTCAGGATAGACAAATTTCCATTGAACATATAGGTACATATTCCAGATTCCATGCTAGCGGACCCATTAACCAATGGATTAACGCCTGAGATCTTTTATGAGCACACTACTCACATGGGCGTTATTCTTGAAGATAACTTGGTCTAGTGGGAGTCATTTTTTATGTACTATATATGTTTGACATTGGATTGTTTGACTTTTGCAAAATAAAATTGATGGTTTATGATTATGTTTCTGAGCTTACTTGTGTTTTCTATGTGCAATGTTCGCGCATTAAGGACTTTGGAATGATCTCACTAAAGAATAAAGAAGGACCAATTGGAAATATGTACGTCTGAGATCACATTTCATGTAATTTTCATGCTACTTAAATTTGATTTATATCAAGTGTATTAGTATGGTGATCATCGTGGTTTAATCACGACTGTATTGTGATAAAAGTCGTGATGGTTCTATTATTAATATATAAGATGAACCAGATTGTTTAAAGAGAAGTCTAAGGAATATATGCGCGCTTGAGGAATTTGTTAGTTAATTGTTTTAGGAATAATATGTAGCCAAGTGAAAGATTGTTAGGAAAACCAACAATTTTCTTAAATATTGGTATGTTGGGGACCATAACCAAAAAGGTCTTTATATTGCTTAATTAGAGTTCTCATAATCCCCTAATTATAACAATATTGGTATCTACTCAATTAGCCCATATTTATTAAATAGTTAATATAATTGAATTACATATGTTGCCATTAAATAGAAAAATCGTTAGTTTTCCTTCTCCTCATCTGGAAGACGGTCTCATTGAGGAAATAAGGCGATTTGGTTGAGGAAGATCACAAATCACACCCCTTCGTCCGTGTTCATCAGTACGTGATCAATTATCGTAGTAATTCTGCAACAATAAACAATCCTTCATAATGGATTCCGGTATAATAACCCGAATCCGTGAATCCTAATGAATTGGCATGATGTAGATCCTAGGCCAACAATATCAAAGCCAAAATCCTTCTCGTCATACTTAACCTTCAATGTCTCCAAATCAGCTACAATTTCTTTGAACATAGTTAAGTGATCATCCATGACGCACCTTCAGATATCCGGTGAGAATACAAGCGTTGTTTCAAGTGTAGCTTATTGGTCAAGCTCTTTGTCCTGCAAAGTTGCTCCAACTTCAACCACAACGCAACAGCACTATTCTCCTTAAGATTATCTTGAAGAATTTGATTTGAGAAATGTAGATGAATTTGAGGTTGGGCTTTCTAATCCCTACGCTAGTTTTCATCCCACGTCCAGGTAGCAAGCATCCTATCAAAGCCAAGCAAGGCTTCCTCCAAATCCATCTGCATCAACACTGCTCGCATCTTCACTTGCCATAATGTGAATCTCATGTATGTAGTTAACAATGGAATGTCATACTTTGTTGTTTCCATGTGGAACAATCAACCTTACGCTCTGATACAACTTGTTATGAAACGGATATCAAGATAATGACAATAATGAAATAATGAAAAAAAAAAAAACAAGACCACAAGAATTTACGTAAAAACCTAATTCGGGAAAAAAATCACGGGCAGAAGAGAACAATTTCAACTATAATCAATAGTGAAAATACGTAGTTCGACCCTAACAATACCTAGAGGGGGTGAATAGGTGATTATACGGAATTAAAATTACTTAACAATTAAATAGCAACAAGTCACTATTAATTATTATCTAGATGATTAATCATGCAATTCAATTATTCCTATGTTGAAATACCGCAGTTGAGTAAGCAATAAACAAACACAAGAATTGATCACAGAAAAATCCAACTAGGTAAAAACTCTGGGCACTTTGCCGTCAACAATTCACTATAAACTATTTATAACTTATAATCTACCAGACTAGACGACAACACATATTATTTGATCTCCTGACTGTAATTCCAACAGATCTCCTGGAAGAAGTACTCATATACCAACTCCCAGCTGCAGTTTTCAAAGCTCTTCTAGATTGTGCTCTCCTGCAGCAACTTCTAGTTTCGTGAAATCGTCTATCTCCTGTGGATGCACGGAGAATACCACGTTCTTCAACGACTGGAACTCCAGTCACCTTCTCTTGATCTTCAAAAACTCTGACAGCTATGAAAGAAACAGCAATTTGGTATTTGGATTTTGGATATGATGTTTTTCTCACCGTCAAGAACAATTCACAATGAATAATGAAGTTTGAAATCTCAAAAGGATGAAAAGAATATGAAAACCTAAGGGGATGTTCTCTTTGTGTTTTAGTTTTGTGTTTTGAGTTCTGTTTGAGTGTCCATTTTGAGATTGTTGAAAATGTGTTTTCTTTGGCATTTTGAAAAATTGTTTTGAAAACACCCAAAACGCATTTTGAAAATTTTGACTTGTTTATAACTGATAACACTCAAAAAGACAAATTTTGAGTTTCTTTGTAAATTTTTAACTTGTTTTCAAAAACGCGTTTTCGAAAATGGGAAAGAGAACGATTTCACTGTTTTGGAAAATCAAAAATAGAAAACGACTTGAAAATGGTAAAAAGAACAGACCCTAAGTGTTTGCTCCTTGAAAAAAATCGTTCTGTGGTGTTTGGTATTTATAGGTCAGGTTAGGGAATGAATGGGTCGAAGAAAAAGTCTATAAAAAATGAATTAAAAATTTCTGGATAGCACTGTAAGCGACAAGTTGTTGCTCGAGCGAAATCAAGGCGACAGGCTAGCGACAGTATTACTGTTTTTTATGCTTGAGCCAAGTCTTTTCATCTAGCGAAATTGCGGCACCGTTTTTCTTTCTTTTCAATTGAACCCTAGATCTAATATAATACAACTTTCTACTATTTGCACATTACCCTTCGACTGTTTACAACATATCAATTTAAGTCCATTTTGTTCACAGATTTGACAATTACATTAAATAGCTAACAAACTCTCCATCTGGCATTATGTGACAAAACTACAATCTAAAGTCAATACAGTAGTAAAAAAATATAGACTTAAAACAAACTAACACAACCAAAAACTGTTTTGATCGAAGTCTGCTTTTCATATATCAAAACCTGTTTCCTGAAATAGACAACTATTTAATACCCAGTGTAAATTGTATGTGAAATAGTATTAAGTGTAAAACCAATTTAAGCAGATAATCAAGCACTACTAAATGTAAAGATGATTGAAGCAGTTAATAACTCATAATTCATGCTAAGTTAAGATGTAATATCAATGTAACCCAACATACCAAAACGAAATATTAATACTAAACATCAAAACTTTATCATTTCATAAAAAATTTGTAGATCACAATGTCAAGTCAAAATAATAAAAAATATACATCCAAAAATATCTATAAATATCTATCTATCTACTCCCCATTCATCACAAAATTACAAGGGATGACCTAGTAACTAAGCTACATCATCTGCATCATCAGAATCAGTCTTCTCCTCGAAAGCTGCACCATCCCAATGGCGACGAATCCATCGAACGAAGCCCACGCTGGATATATCCAATAGCACCCCGAAGCGTAGTAACCTCGGTAGTGTGTCGATCAATTGTGGCTCGTAGGTGGGTAATCTCCGCTATCATACGAGTCTGCTGCTCGATCAACACAGTCATCTGCCCCATAAGCGAAATAGATGGGCCAATGGGAATAGGGAAAATCATCAGGTGGAGGAATAGACTCAGCGGAAGGAGGAGTAGAAGTAGATGTAGAAGGAATATCAGAGGGTGGAGGAGCAGAAGAAGTAATAGGGAAATCTGAGGGATCAACTGAAAGAAGGTCATCAATAGGATCAGCTGGCACAGTCAGATCAACTGGCTTAGCAGGCTCAGACAAAGCATGTGACCGACTTTGAGAAATTGTAATGTGGCCAATCGACCGAGGAACCCCATCTGAAAAACTAACTCCTAAGGCTGTCACTAACCGAAAAATCAAACAAGCATACGGCAGCCCCACCCTCGTCCCCGTGACTCTAAAAGCTCGAAGAATCTGCTGGCAAATAAATGTGAAAAGATCAATAGAATTGTCATGCAACAGGACGTACAAAAAGTGAGCCCTCTCCATAGGTAATGAAGAGGTATGCAATACGGGCCACAGATTCGTACACACAATGCGCAACAGAATCTGACGATCGGTAGGAAGAGATCCAGTGTGCATCACACCTGGACCACCCTCCAATAGTATATTAAACATCGTCGAACAGACAAGAGAGTCTACTGGGAAAGTATCAATAGAGAGGTAAGGGAATAAAGGATGAACGATCCTAGGAATATGCAATATACTCCATAAGACATCGGGTTTGATCTTCACAGTCCTACCCCAAAGAAAAACCCTAAAAGTTGAATCGCTAACATATGACTGTTAGTATAGAACTCCTGAATGAGAAGACTAGGAAAAAAATGCAACCCAAAAGTATCTTGGGCAATCGCAGAGATGAAGAACCTAGACCTACTATAAGTAGAGGTACCAAGTGTCGAAGCGACAATACAAGCTCTCTTAGATGGCATCTGAAACGAGGAAAACTAATATATCAATTACCCGATTAAACACATGATATGCATGAGATGCATGTATGTATGCAAATCGAGACAAACAATACATATTTAACGCACCCGAGGACGAATGCACACAAGGTGCCGTGATGCCTAGATGAGGGTGACGTGATGCAAAAAAAAAATCATGACATCGTGACATGATGCCCTGACAGTGAAACGCGATAACGTGAGCCGTGACGGCATGCCACCAGGACGCAAAGTCAACTTGCGGTTGCAATACCACACGCAACGCAAAGGACACCAACATGACTAAACTACACACTATCAATCCACTCGCCAACAACAAACCAAGCACAAACACTAAAGATGAAAAAAACTTCATCGAGAGAGAAACTACAAACCCCCTAAGTATCCAACGAAAAGAACGCACATAGTTTCTCCTCAAATCCAATACTCACAACAACAACACAATTTCAACCCATACCAAAAACTCCAACCATCAACTCCCTATCTAGCACCAAAGACCATCCCAAAGCCACTAAGTGAAAACTAAAAAGAGACAAATGCAAAAACAATGGAGAACAAATAGGAAATTCGTGGAAAATTCATCTAAAAATCCTATTTGTTGGTACAAATTGTGCAATAAGTGATCACATTGCATAACAAACACCAAAGCATGTAAACAAATGCCAAAAATTGAAGCAAGAATGGTCAAAAATTAAAAAAACCCAAGAAAATTGAAAAAAAAAAGGTTGTAGGGATTTACCTTTAAAAGTTGTTGATTCAATGAAATAGTACCACAGTTGAATGATATGGAGTGTTTAAAGTGTAGGTAAAGCGCAAATTGGACGTGGGTTGAAGAATTTTTGGAAGAAATTGAGAGAATAAATGAGAAAAATGTGTAAACCCCTGAAAAATAACGTTAAAATTCAAAAACACGGGCTGTCTTTCGAGCGAGGGTCGAGCGAGGAAGCTTTTGTTTCTATCGCTCGAGCGTGGCTCAGCGGAAACTTATTGACAAAAATAGTTAAATTAAATAAGAAAAATAGCATTTTTTTTTTTAAGTTGAGCCCTTGACAACCAGATGAACAAAAACAAATGCATGTGCTCACAAGGAAAGCATTATATATAAAACTTTCCCACGTACTCGATCAAGTTCAAAACGGAGTAAAGTGTATAAGAGACTCACGCCTGTAAAAGGCCACTATATTTTCGTGAACATGATTCAAAAACTTAAATTTGTGAGAAATGACATGCGAACATCACTATCAAATAAGGATTTTCCTCACTCATGAAAGTTAAACCCATATGAATTTTAGGACCTGAAAACGAGCTCAATTACATAAATATTTTTTTTCTCCCCCTGAAGTCGAGCATATAATTTTTCTATCGCTTTTCTCAAATATTGCATCTTATATGTAGACTATTGTCCATTAAGCGACTAAATTTACCCATGTAACGAGCTTTAAGCTGGTTAATCCAAGTCAGTTGATCATAGGCACCAGGTTATGAGAAACTCCGCAAGCTTAATTGCTCGAGTCAAATAGGCTTCGAACAAAAGTATAAGATGAACCAAACTAATTAAGTTTTTTTTTTGTTTAAATAATACAGGGAGATGCATCATAAGCTAAGGTCATCTAAATGTAGGTCAATTCACGTTCAATGTCACCTTACCAACAGATGACATCCATCGCAAATCTCACACATGCGGTCCAGACTCACTCTAAAGATCATAGTGTGTGTTGTGCATATTGTACATGAAGAAACTTATACTATATACTCCACGTTAAATCGAACCATGTAATGAAACGATAGTACTTGGTCACAAATGCATTATTTTAGAGCATAATGAACGTTTTAGAAAAATATCAATACCTAAAGAAAATAAATACAAACCAAAATATATAAAAAACAAAAACACAAATAAGCGAGATGCATGCACGAATGAATGGACTCAATGAACTGCATATGTATGCACCTAAGAACCTAATCAAGGAGAACCATGGATGCTCTTACCTTTAAGAGCATGATCAATCTCACTACTTTTCAGGTCACTCTTTTTAACACAAACTTGCTTAAAAGTAGAAGTGTTTTTAGTTAATCGAGTCATCAGTAAGTGGTTAACCTGATTAGCAAGAAAGTTAGCCTTGCTAGAGAAATCCTGACTTTTACTTTTATTGAAAAGTTTACAACATTTAGGTTTTGTGTGTCCCAGAGCAACACAATTATGACAGGTAGGAATAAATCTGGATTCAAACCTGCTCGAAGGTTGTTGCCAATATGTAGGACGATTGACCCTACGTTGTCTAGTAGGTCTCGATCCTAAGTTATTTTTGCCATTTGGTTCAGGATAAACAATTTTTCGAGCTTTGTAGGCCAGAACGACGTGGTCTTGGATGTACTAGTAGTAGTATCATCATTTTGAACATAAATCAGACCATGCCTATTTTCACTAGGCTTATTCATCCTCAACAGATTATCAAGTTTCTACGTACCGCTCATGAATGATTGGAGTTAAATATTGGATTTTTCAAGATCACTTTTTAATGATTTAACTTTGGCTTCCAAGTTCTCATTAACAAGTTTCAATTCATTCAGATATTTGGTAGAGACCCGAGAGAAAAAAAGAAGGAAAAATTTTGGATTTGCGTGAATATATTTTATTGAAAAATGTATAATTAAAAAATGCATTAAAATTAAAATAGAATTAAATAAGGGCTTAGTATATATTTGAAACTAAGAATTCTTTAAAATTTAATTTTAATCACATTTTTTTAAAAAAAATAATATTGTATGTAGACATAATTTTTTCTTACTTTTAAATCAAACACTCTCAAAGAATCACTTTTCTCGTAATTTATTCTAAAAAAAAATGTTTATCAATCATGTTTGGTGTATATCATAGTATACATCATCCTTGTTGACAATATGTGATTGTTGAAAAATCTATTTTTTTAAACTATAAAATGGTAGCTTGACACGTGACTAAATGTACACTATGATGTACATCAAGCATGATGTTTATTTAATAATAAAAGATTTTTGTCTACACGTTATCACATGCGTGCATCAAATTTTGTTTTTCACATTTGGATTGGATTTTGGATCGTATTTTAGTTTTGATTATGGATAGTTATGGCATGGTTTCGAATTATTTTGAACTAAAATTCGTAAAAAAAAATCTTTTTCTTTCTCAAGTTTGACCAGAGTCGTTTTTATTTAGACGGTCATAAAAATAGGGCACGATAGATTTGAATGTAGTTAAGATTTTATATTTATCATGGAATTTAGTGAAAAATAGGATATTGTTGAATTGAATGGAGGGAATTGCAATTGATAATACTTGTTAAGGTTCGTGAATATATTAATCTTTTCATAATACAAAGTGACGTGGATTCGACTCTTTTAAAAATATTAGACTTAAGGATTTCAATCCCCATTTATTTTCCCAAGTTGCACATCTCCATTTTGATGTTCTCTTAACTGTATCTTCATCGTAAAAGGAAGTTATTTTCAAAATATGACAAAGCATCGAAAAGAATAATATTACGCAGCATTAAGTGTCACTGATGCCATGTAGCATTCCTCTTCTAAAATGTATGAACAATACTATAAGCAACATTACTCAAACTGTACAGGGACAGCAAAAGAAACAATTGAAATCTCAACTATTTCCTTAGCGAGGAAGTAAGAATTTAAACCATTACACCAAACAAATGGAAAGTCACGTTTATGAGATGTGACAGATTGGTGGTGAAAGTTGCACCGTGTTATGTTCCCACGCGGTAACACTAACTATTCTCCTACCCTGATTTTCTATCGGATTTTGCCACCGAACCCCTTTGTGGGAATTGTCAATCGAACACGTAGCAAAATCCTTTAATATAAATATCCCAATACCACGTAAGTCGATAATCAGTATTCTATTACATTTTCTAAGAGAATCCAGAACTACAAGATTGTTACTAATCTGGGCACAAATTTCTTGGAGCTTAGTTGCATATATACAAAGGTTTTACTCTAATTCTTTATTTTTTTCCGGGTAATTTCCAACAGGGTTTTGTTAAAAATAATCAAATTTTGATATTTGGTTGACCTCTGTTTTTTTTTTTTTTTTCTCCATGTCATCACAGAGATTTTGTTGCTGTGATCTTGTTCTTACCATAATATTTAAAAGATTATATGCTTTGATGTACAGCCTTACTTCTTTTTAAGAGATGGGACGATCTGTTTGTGCGGAAAATTGTTCAGATTTATTGATTTGTTTGGGAATTTTTCAGATAATATTTAGGGTAGTAAGAAAATAGTGTTGTGTCGATTTGTTGACTGATTCAAGATAAATGATGACTTTGGGAATTTGTAAAATTGGAAATCTATTGAATTTTAACAACTCAAAAGGTGTAGATTTGATGTTCTTTTACTTGTTTCCTCTAAAGGAAACCCATATGGGCAATAGTCCTGTTGATAAATGTGGAAAAATCGCACGAAAGGCTTACGAGGTGGTGATATTGTAGGAAAAGAGAGTGATTTTTGTTTTACGAATACTGTGATTTTAAGTTGTCCAATGCATCATTTATTGCTCTTTTGATTTGTTGTTTCTGGTAAATTATGAGTTACAATTCTTGGTAATTCCAAATCCATTTGGCATATTCCATGACAATATGAAAATTTTCTCTCTTTATATTACTGTTATATTACTAATCTAGCATATTTTCCAAATCTCTATCTAATTATAAAAGAACCAGTTTGGTTTGATTTTGCTCTTCTATTGAGAACGGTCCGGCTTCTGAATTTTGCACGTTTCAGTCTGGTTCTTGCTAAATGTGTACTGAACCGGATTATGTCCACTCCTACTTTGTGATCAATTTTTGTATTATGCAATCTGGTTCTAAGTTTCAGAATTTATTACATCTCTCGTCTTTTTATCAGGTTGCTTGGAATTAAGCAAGAGAGGCAGACTTATCCATTGGTAAAAGGAAAATCTGGAGATGGAAGACAAATCTGATAAAGTTCTTAAAAACGAAGAGAAAGTGGAGAAGGAAAAGCTTCATCTCAAAGTTTTGAATGATATTAAGAAGCCTGATGAAGTAGAAGAACAGACTAAGGTGGAACTAGAACTAAAAACCAAGTCAGTAGAGATGGAAAAGCCAAATCACAAGAAAGACAGAGAGAAACATGTGGATGATGAAAAGAAATCAAAGAGTAAAGAGAAAGATGGAGATTCCAACAACGAAGAGCATAAAATAAAGGAAGAAAAGGAGGGAAAGAAGAAGAAAAAACAGGAGAAGCGTGAGGATTGTAGCGATGAGAAGTCTGTAGATCATAAGAAGAAAGAGAAGAAAAATGACAAAGATGAGGAAAAAGAAAAGAAGAAGAAAAATAAGTACAGATGCAAGGGAGATAAAAAGGACAAAAATTTTGAAGAGAGTGGCGAAGAAGAGAGAGAACTGAAGCATGGAGAGAGAGATGTCAGTATCAAGGAAAAGGATAAGCGTAATGCAGAAAGTGGAGATGTTCATGATGATAAAGAAGATACGAAAAAAGTTGATGTTAAGAAGAAATACAAGGAAGAGAAGAAATCCAAAGACACAGATGAGTTTGAAGGAGAATTCAATGAGGATGGAGCGAAGGATGAGGGAAAGGAAAGTGAAGGGAAGGTAAAGAAGAAAGATAAGGAGAAGAAGTACAAGAAGGACAAATTGATGGGAGGTGAAGGAAAAACGGATTTAGGGGAAAAATCGAATGAGGAATCCGAGGGAGAGAAGGGTGAAGGAAAGGCAGTTAAAGAAGAAAAAGAAAAGAAAAAAGTTAAGGAAAAGAAATTCAAGGACAAGAAAGACAAGAAGGATAAAGAAAAGACAGTTTCATATGATGAGTCACAAGGAGATTACAGCAAGGAAACTGGAGATGAAAAAGAGGGGAAGAAGAAACACAAGAACAAGGATGAGAAAGATGAAGATGCGGTTAAAACCAAAGTCACGTCTAGGGAGATAAAAATAGATGGAAATGGGGAAACATCAGATGTTGAAGCCACTGATAAAAACAAAGAAAAGGGTGAGAAATGCAAGAAAGAGAAAGACGAGAAAATGAAGGATGAAAAGAAACGTAAACTTGAAGAGAAGAAAAATGCCAAAGATCTCGACAAGTTGAATAAGAGTTTAGAGAAGATCAATGCTAAAATGGAAGCTCTTCTGGACAAAAAAGCTGACATCTTGAGGCTGATTAAGGAAGCTGAGGATAAGAACCTTATTCATACTACTATGACCAAAGCTTCAGTGGATGATGCTCAAGACGTGGCAGCTGCGGCAGCTGAGGTAGCCTAGTACTTACTGATGCTGTATATAAATCATTTAAAAACTTCGGCTGGCTGTTGTATACGTATATATCGAATGCTACAATAAAGTACTTTCTCTTGCTTTTCATTTATGTATTGCTATTGGCCTGCTACTTATAAAAACGGAGGAAAAATGTTTGTTATCTTTATCTTGCTTCTGGGTTGGTTTTTGATGAGACAAGAATGAGGTTGTGTGTGGTGATATATTAAATTATCTCGTCTAAAAACTTATACCTGAAGACAAACAAATTCATTTCTTAAGCCATGTAGTTGGCAAAGGGGAACTCAAAACAGCCAGACTAAAATACAAGACAAGAAACCCATAGAAAAAGAATTAGAGGTTGGAAGATTTACTAGAGAAACAAACATCAGCCAGACTAAAATACAAGACAAGAAACCCATAGAAAAAGAATTAGAGGTTGGAAGATTTACTAGAGAAACAAACATTGATTAAACATAAATATTTATTCAATCTTTTACTTCATTTATTTATATTTTTTCCAACTAAAATACAAATCAAATCCCAGTGGGTGGGACACTATTATCCCAAATGTGAAAAGAATAGCTAAGCTGATAAATTAAAATCCTCCAATATGGAATTAATTGGCCTTTGTGGGTTCTGTGGTTAATCCATATCCGAAAGGGAATAATGGGTCATAATGTATATCTGCAGCATTTATTGGAAGCTGATCGACAGTCTTGAACCATATATGTGGAAGCTTACCTGTGGAACCATAGTCCCCCGAAAAAAACATCAGCAACACATTAGCCTTCAGTTCCCGGGAGCCAAGCAGCTACTAGGGCATCAAATTGAGCAAGATATGGTTGAATAACTACTGGGCGACCAGTGATACGAACGATGACACATTTCACAAAACCACAGACGTTTGTAATGATACTTGGTCTTGGATCAGGAAGCGTCAAGTTTAAGTTATCACTGTTTGTATTTGAATATGGTGGTTCCCCCATCACTAAAATGGCGTAGGAGAACTTGTCCAGCTTTACATATTCCGTTATATCCATAAATTACGTGGCATGCGCATGAAGGAGGGAATCCCACGTTGGCCGACTTGACATCAATTATTTAATTGGATTGAGACTATTTAATTAAGCAAACTTGTCTTGGGCTTAGAACTCGCCCTATTAACGCACTCGACCCATTTCGTTTCTCTATATATGTGTGATTCCACTTCACACTTAAGATAGATTCTCTAATTCTAGCCATATCCCATCTCCCGTCTCTTGCACTCATTTTTCTTTCATTCGACCGTTGACTTAACCGTCAGAGTGCAAATGGTTGTCGGATCCTTTTCTCGACGGTGACCTTTGCCTTCTAACATGGTATATATAGTGTGCAGGTGATGCCCACGTGGAGGGATTGTAGCTGGGATTCTGTTGTCGTATTTTTTGAGGTCAACAAATAAACAGCTATTTATATTTAGTCTCGTCATTGCATGAGCTTCATCACAGTGGCTTATATTTCAAGTCCGACTCGCATATAAATATTCAACTCAGATTTGAGGAATAATGAGATACTAGCATCATTACATTATTACTGCTAGCATATGCATTATATTACTACTGCCAAGTACGCATGCCACATCATTGCTAATATGTAATAACACTAATTTCACCACTGTCATGCTACGTTATCTACATTATCGTATTGTTATCGACATCGTGTTGCTTCACACCGACAAGTTTGATATGATCATCATTTTACTTTATGTGAAGGAGTCAAATAGATCCCAATTTACCTTTTATATAAACAATGGATATTATGTTATATTGCAAGTTGGTTTAGTCCATATCGCAGAGGAAATGCTGTCGAAATTTTGACAAATTATATGCGATATCTATCTTTTAAGGCAATCCGTAAGCCCTCGCTTTTTTATGCTTGTACAAATATTTTTGGAGTAGTTCGTAAGTCCTCATATATTTGAGCGATTTATGTTCTCGGGGCAATTCGTAAGTCCTTACCTATTTTGGATCAATGCATATTTTTGAGGCAATTCGTAAGTCCTCACTTATTTGAGCTGCTCATTATTTTGAAGCAATATGTAAAATCTCACATACTTGATTACTTATATTTCAAAGTCCGACCCGCATATGAATGTACAACCCAAACTTGGAGGACTATTATTAAATCCATAAATTACGTGGCATGCGCATGACGGAGGGGATCTCACGTTTGATTTGAAATCAATTATTTAATTGGATTGAGCCTATTTAATTAAGCAAACTTGGCATGGGCTTGGAAATCGGACCATTAAACCACCGGCCCATTTCATTTCTCTATATGTGTGTGAATCCACTTCACACTTACGGTAGGTTCTTCAACCCTAGTTCTCTCCCGTCTCTTGTACTCGTTATTTTTTCATTTGGTCGTTGATTTGACCGTTGGAATGCAAATGGTCGCCGGACCTTTTCTCGACCGGTGGCCTTTGCCGGGTTATGTTCAATGTGCAGGTGATGCCTAAGTGAAGGAGACATGGCCACAATTATGTTTGTGCATTTTTTGAGGTCAACATGTGGCAAGATTTTTTGCTGAACACAACTTCCGTTTCAGGGTCGACAATATTCTGTATGGCCGTAAGGATTGTGGTACCTAATGATATCAAAAATCAATTAGGACTCTATACCACTTTCAAGTGTAGGACTCACGAAATATCACTCTGAAACAAGAATTGATTAGATTTACCAACTGCAATGTTTCCTGTTTGTTCCTGCCACGGAATTTGTCCACCCACCACACTGATTCCCAGTATTGTCCGCATGGGTTCCAGCAACGAGTATCTTTGGTGCCTTTTTGTAAGTGGTATTAATGTTTTATCTGCAAATTCACCATTTTTAAGCTGTACAAAAGATTTTCTCACAGCTTCCCTTGCTAGTTCTCTATTTTCCTGCTAAAAGTCACATAAGCAGATGAAATCAACTTGGCCATTAGTGTGGAAAATTTCAACTGACCTGACTTCCTAGGAATTTGGCCATACAATAATCGGCCAACGGTGAAGTCATTTTTCACTAATAAGGTTAAGACTATCAATAAATTTTGTATAATAGTATGGAACCATTACCTGCAATTTATGTTACCAACATTGTTCGAACTATACAAAGTTATAAAAGCAGAAAATTAATGTACCAACCATGTCAATGCCAGCACTAACTCCAGCTAGAATTGAATGTGTAGTTTGCATGAGATGGAAAAGTAACTTGGTCAATACCCTGCCAATCAGAGATAACAAATCCCTGCAAAGACCAATCTCAGTTTCTTAATTCAATCTGTCAAAGAATAGAAATTTCATATTGATTTTTTATAAGGAAATTAGATGGTATTTTGTTGTAACATTTAGTTGATTTATTGCGCCATTACATTTACATCTGGCAAAGTAAAATACAGAATACAATCAATCCAGTTTTTTAGCAACTAGGGAAGTGGTAGTAAAAGAATTGTAGGATTGAGTTTCATCTGACCATAAAATAAATTGATATCCAGTGAGGATAGACTAAATCTTTGAATGACATTCACATCACCACACAACCAATGTGCTTAATAGCGGCATCTGCATTCCAAAAATCACTCCAACAATTTGATAATCTTTGTGGCTCAAATCGATGATCCTGACTCTAATATCAAATGTAGAATCGAGTTTCAACATTCTCTTTTGAAAATTAAACATTGTCCAGTAAACGTAAGCTAAACCTTCTAGAACATGGATATCACTAAAATTTGAGGGACCCCCACACCCTACCTCTCTAAGAAGCACTTCACTATCAGAGATTTTAAGTGTTCGGAGTTAGCTTATAGGGCTACCTCAGACCCAAGAATAGCTCGATGGGCATCGCATTTGTCCTTATCAATTTTTAACCCCATCTCCTTAGCTAGCAAAAGCAAGACCTTTCCGAAGAGTCAAAGCTTCAGCATTTTTGGGAGAGTGATAACTAATGATGCAATGGGAACACGCATGAGTAAAAAAGCCTCGACCATCTCGGGTAACAACTCCAGCCCCAATAATGCCTCGATCACTCCACACAACAGCATCCGAATTCAGCCTCAAGGAACCACCTGTGAGAACCGGTTGCTGGTGCAATTCCTCTATATCCAACTCAGCTCTATTCTTACTGCACTCTCTCGTTTCTCTGGAGGCGTTACTGAGAGACACAGAACCAATGATCAAGTCAAGTGATGTCGATAATCCACCATGAACAAGGTTATTCCTCTCGGGCCCATATGCACCAAAGAAGTGTGTAAATTTGAAGTTCAATTTAGTAGATATTTAGTGAAAAAGCACATCTGAATTTGATAATGATTAGCATAACATTTAATATCCGGTTCAAGTGAGTAGAGTCAATTTAACCAGTTTAAACAGTTCTTGATCGATCCATTAGAATAATCAGACCAGTTCAAAATTTGGTTATTTAATCAGAGTGGCCGGACCAGTACGATGTTTATACTTCATAGTAAAGACAGATACAAACATAATAGAAACAATATTTCATTACTTATTTCACCAAATTACAAATCGAATCGAAATCCCCGTGCGTGGGGACATACTCATCCCAACAAAGGTGAAACAATGAATTACCTATGGATTTAATAGGCCTTTGTGGGTTCTGTGGTTAATCCATATCCAAATGGGAACAATGGATCATAATGCCGATCTCCAACGTTCATTGGAAGCTGATCAACAGTCTTGAACCACGTACGTGAAAGCTTGCCTGTAAAGCCATAGTCGCCGAACAAAACATCAGAGACACCTTGGCCTTCAGTTCCCGGGAGCCAAGCAGCTACAAGGGCATCAATTTGATCAAGATATGGTTGAATCACTACTGGACGGCCAGTAATAAGAACAACAACACATTTCACAGAACCACAAACATTTGTTAAGATACTTGGTCCTGGGTCAGGAAGCGTCAAGTTTAAGCTATCGCCGTTTGTTTCTGAATATGGTGGTTCCCCCACCAGTACAATGGCGTAAGAGAAGTTGTTTGATTTTACATAGCCAGAATCTGGATTCTCACTGAACACAACTTCCGTTTTAGGGTCAACCGTATTCTTTATGGCGGTAAGAATCGTGGTACCTGATCATATCAAAAGCATTAGGACACTAAGATTGATGCAGTTATGAAATTCTTTCATGTATGGGAGTTCCAAAATATTTATTCTGAAACTAGAGTTAATGGATTTACCAACTGTAATGTTGCCGGTTTGTCCCTGCCATTGAATTGTCCACCCGCCACACTGATTACCAATATTGTCTGCGTGGGATCCCGCAACTAGTATTTTTGGTGCCTTCTTTGAAAGTGGTATTAACTCCTTGTCCGAGGATTCACCATTTTTAAGCAGTACAAGAGATTTTCTTACTGCTTCCCTTGCAAGTTCTCTATGCTCCTGTTAAAAATTACACCAGCATACCAACTCAACTTTTCCATTGCACACAGGTTATGCAGGGATTCGAGTTGACGAAAATTTCTAACTGACCTGACTTCCTAGGTACTTGGTCATGCTATAATCAGCCAAAGGGTTTTCAAATAGTCCCATGATGAATTTCACCCTTAAAATCCTCTTCACTGCATCGTCAATTCGGCTTATTGGTATGAAGTTATTTTTGACCAAGAAGGTTAGACCATCAATAAATTCTGTGTAATTGTATGGAATCATGAGCTGCAATTTAAGTACCAATGAAAATCCATCAGTCTAGTGGACCTGCACAATGTCGTTCAAGTTATATTACATATAAAAGCAGATAACTAATGTACCAACCATGTCAATGCCTGCATTAACTCCTGCTAGAATCGAATATGTGTAGTTTGCATGAGGTGGAGAAGTAATTCGATCTAGACCTTCCCAGTCAGAAATAACAAAACCCTGTGACATGTATCAAAAATTAATCTTAGTTGCTCTCTTCAACACGTCTAAGACTTCCTATTGAACTTTAATAGGGAATTTGGATTTACTCTGAAACGTAGTGTATTCTTAAGAAATCCGGTGACAAATTCACGATTAGCATGCATCTTTACTCCGTTCCAGCTTGAATAGGAGACCATGACTGTTGACACGCCCTTAATGATTGTATCATAATAACCTGGCATGTGGATACTAAGCAGTCCATGCCTGTTAATCACTGTATTGTTCTCATTGATGCCTTCGGTCGTTCCACCATCACCCACAAAGTGCTTTGCACAAGCCGCAACCTTTTCTCTGTGTAAAATACAAGTAAAATAAATAAGCTAACAAAAATATCAAAACAAAAGACCATTAATAAATTGAACAAAGAAAGGTTAAAAATTCTTATCATGCTTGTCATGTACTGTTTGTCCTTACTCTTAGGTATGAAGAGCAAACATTCGTGAAGTAGGTGTGGACATATATAGGTGAAATGGTCAACTATTCTTCCCATTCAAGTGTTTTCTACCAATGCATCTCCCATTGGTTTAAAAATACTAGTAAAGTATACACATTAACAAGCAACATTTGAAGCTTGACAACAATGTTAGACCTGTGAATTGTTCTGGTCTTCTTTACTGTCATGTGTGCTTAGCTTTTTTTTTCCTTTAAAGTAATCATCGTAGCTATAGTCCATAGCATTAGTCCTAGTCCAGTTGCAAACCTTCCTATGTAACAGCAAATCTAGGAAGAGTCAACCTAGGGGTCATTCTTTGATCCATTGCCTACAAAAGTCGCTTTCCCATCAACCTAGTGGCCAACTTACTCTAGAAGGATTTTTTCTAAAATCTGTCTCTTTCATGCTAAAAATCATTTACAGAATGGACAAGCACTAATTTGTGAAAAGATCACTGCTTGTGGAACTATACTTTTAACATTATGGAACTGAATTATTAATTAAATTTGGAAAAAATTGTCAAAAAATCGCTAGAAAGACCAATTTATTCAACCGAAAACTTACTTTCCACCAACGTACGGAACACCTTTCCGAGAATCAGCTGGCAAATCTCCTTGTAATCCGGGTACCAATTCAGTCATTGCCCGAACTATAGCTGGATCTTCACTATAGCTTTCATAACAACGGCCCCATCTTGGATCTCTACAGACCTATCAAATGGAGCAATCATTAATGAAAACGAGATATTTTAAGAAAACCACAGTAAATATTCAGATAAGACTAATTACCGCAATGCAAGGTGCAAAAGCATAAGAAATGCCTGTGGCTCTGACTTCAAGAGCAGTTGCAGCTCCAATCTTCTTGACCAGTATAGGATCCCTGTTCAAAGTAAAACCATATATTCACAAAAGAAAGAAAATGATTGATCATTCTCAAGATAAATGATTCAACAGATTGTTGCAAAAGCTAATCAAATTGGGAAAAAGATCAATATAACTGCATATCTACTTGCCTTGTTGCTCCAAGACCAATATTGTGGGGGAAAATTGTAGCATTATAGACATTGTTGTGGCCATGAACTGCATCAATCCCATATATCATCGGTATCCCAAGACGGGTCGATAATGAACCCTTTTGAAAATCGTTCACCATGTCCACCCAGGTCTCAGCCGATGCCTGTGGAGCCGGAACACTACCTCCCCCACTCAATACACTCCCTGATCCAAGAACCCAAAAATACACACAAATAAATCCCAAATTGCATAAACTATAATGAACAATAGAAATTATTGATTCAGAGGGCAATATGCTGATTTGTATTTGTGCATACCTATATAGTACTTTTTCATGACCTTCGTTGATGCCACAGAGCGATCAATTTGTGTCATTTGGCCTATCTTTTCTTCTAAGGTCATCCTGTTCATCAGGTCCTTGATTCTGTGATTTATTGGCATTTTAGGATCTTTATAGATCATATGTTCTGCATTTGCTATAGCTATCCAGCAACACAATACTAGAATCCCAATTAAGAATGGACTTTTCGCCATTTTTCGACTCAACATAGCCTCCTCACTCTGTAAGAAGATAAAAATTTGCAAAACTAATCAACATTAATACTCCAACAGTGCAAATAAAACCATGTGTAAATCAAAAAGAAAGGTCCACAAGTCAAAAAATGAATATTGGGTTCCAACAATTGGCACACAATCCACGTGAATCATTCACAATGGCAGATAAATGCACATCTGTATGTGTGTCTGTGGATAACTTTGAAGAAAGTGTAGAATCTTCAACTTCAATAAGAAGTAATTTATTCAAGAAATCTAAAGAAAAAGTAAGAAAGATACACAGCTATCTGAAAACTTACAGAGAAATCACCAAAAATTATAAGAAGCTAAATGTAAGCTGAGAAAACAAGAAATGGAGAGCGAAAGCAATTAAAACTCACAATAATCAGTAACCTCTCTGTCCACTATATCTGCCAGAGAGAGATTTACTCAAATCTGTTCGGAAAAATGAAGATCTTTTCTTGGGAAGAAATGGAGCTGGATAAGTGTGGCATTTAATAGAAAAAATTGTTACAATTAACATATTTTCTTATTACTTCTTTGGATTTCGAGAATCATTTTGTTCTCAAGGTAAAATGACTTCTCCTTTAGCCCTGTTTGGAAGTCTCATTAGGCAAAAACAAAGTTTTGAACATCAATTTTCTGGGGAATATGTAATTAAAAATAGGGAAGAGTTTTGAATTTATGTGCATAATATTTTAGTGTATGAATGTAGTTGTAAATAAATCATGTTTGATACAAATTAAAATCTAATTTTAGCCTCTCGAGGCATAATTCAGTGGTGCAAATAATAGGAGTGAGGTAGTCTCTAATAAATTAGCAGTCGCGGGGTGAGGGTTTGATTCATGTCTCTTACAAGGTATGAAATTGGACTCTTTGTGAGCACCAGTATGGTAGCTCTTGTACCTCGGCCTGTTGAGGCACAACCCCTATTTTTTTTTTAATTATGATTTTAATTTCAAGTCAAAGTCAACAATTAATTTTAATCATACATTTCATGTGATTCATAACTTTTCAACCATATATTTTATTAATTTTTATCAAAATTTACTAAAAATCTGATTTTAATCTACAACAAATAGGGGCATAGTATGTAAAAAATAAAAAAAGAATTTAATAGAATATTTACTTAAATCACAATATTCTAGACTCCAGTAATGATATAGATACAAAGAGAAGACGATCGTATATATTATATAGTATAGCATTATTATTTAAATTTGAACTACTCAAATCATGATATATCAAACGTTGAGATTATAAGAGATTGAAAAAAAAGGGGGGTAATAGCACAAAACGTCCTTACCTTACAATAGTATTGTACAAAACGTCATTACCTTTCATTTTTTGACATTTTCACTCCTACCTTTCACCTTTCATTGTGTAAAATGTCATTTTCAACCATTTTTCCAATAAAATGACGATGTTACCCCTCTATTCAAATGAAACAA
>CAIGRP010025626.1:0-29826 GCA_903798385.1 Fraxinus cuspidata | reverse complement strand
CAAATTTGGCGTCTGTTCATGTTTCCATCTCATCTATCTATCGTTTGGTTCCATTAAAATTATAATTTATTTTTCTCTCGCTTTTGACCAGGGGCGGATTTAAGGGGGGGCTAGACCAGGCTACAGCCCGGCCCAGCCCCTAGCCCATTTATTTTTGTAGTAGGAAAAAAAATTTGTAAAAAAAAAAAATAAATTTCTTTTGTAATTTTATTTTTTTTACGTATTAGCCCGGTCTCGAATCCGATCCTGGATCCGCCCTGGCTTTTGACCAAAAAAAAAATCTTCTTTTTAAACCACATTCTTTAAAAAAAAAAACACTATTCTAAAATTATAATCTCAAATAATTAGAGGTCAAACATAGGCCTAACATAATGTATCTAGAGTATAATTAAATTAATCCTCACATGCGAGCATATCAAGCCCTTGTTTGAGCTCCATTATTCGAAAAAAATTGATTTTGGAATCATGTTTTTGGAGAACGTGTTATCAAAAAGTAAGAAAATTTTTTGAGTTTATGTATAATATTATTTTATTGATAGAATGTGTAATTGATAAGATTATAGAGAAAAATGAATTAAAATTTAACGGGGATCAGACTGAGCTAAGATGAATTAATCACAATAACATTGATCTTCAATATAAAGAATTACAAATGTTGTCAAATTGTGGGATCAATTACTTGCCGACGTGAGTCAATTTGCATGTTTATAAATTACAATGCTAGTCATGCTAACGTTTTTCTATTCTATGACCAAGTTCAGTAGACAAGTATTGAATAGTCTGTATAAGGCAATGGACAAATATGAAAAAACTTGCACAGATACATTATACACTTGCATATAAACAATCTCTACCTATGCATGCACGGAGAAAATACGTACGTATATAAACTCTATTGAGCCGATGTCTACTATTATTCAATAAAAATGAGTTTTGGAATATTGAATTTTTCGAGAATGTGTGGTTAAAAAGTAGGAAATTTTTTTTTTTTATGAGCAAAATATTTTATTCTAAAATAATGGTAGGTCTCGACGCAGCCACCTCCTTCCTCATCTGTATATATGTTTAGTTTTCCTTTTCGTTTTTCTATTGTGTCATCTGTCTCAGTTTTACCGGCCCTTTTAGACATTAATATTGCGGAGGAAACAGAACTTTTGCGACATTTACCTGGAGTAAACGAGTATCATGGTCAAATTTGAACTCGTATTTTGATCAATTATTGAACACAAATTTGCTAATCATAAATGGTTACTTATAAATGTAATTAGTAAATGTTTGTTACTAAAACATTTTAGTGCATTAATATTAATAAAAAGTCTTATTATCTAATAATTTAAAATAATGAAACGGTAAAGATCTAATATTTATTAGTTTTTTGGTGTATATATATATATAAGTAATCAAAAGAGTAAAAGAAATCTAATATTTAATGTCATGTAGGACTGGACAAAACTCTCGAACCGAATCAGACTGAACCAAACTAAAATCGAACCGAGCGGTTCTTCTTAAGTTAAATACCCGAACGGGTATCTGAATCAAGAATCGAAGGGTTTGGTTCGATTCTCAGTTCTAAACCAATAACCGAAGAACTGAATAAGAACCAATTTTTTTTTTAAAATTTTTTATCTTAAATAAGTCAAATTATTTTATTTTTTAAAATAAATTGCTAACTAATTAATTTAGTCCAAACCCAAAATATTATTTTACTATTTCTAATTTTCAGCCAAGCCCTACTTGGTCAAATTGATCTAAGTNAAGGGTTTGGTTCGATTCTCAGTTCTAAACCAATAACCGAAGAACTGAATAAGAACCAATTTTTTTTTTAAAATTTTTTATCTTAAATAAGTCAAATTATTTTATTTTTAAAATAAATTGCTAACTAATTAATATAGTCCAAACCCAAAATATATTTTACTATTTCTAATTTTCAGCCAAGGTCTACTGAATCAAATTGACATAAGTTTTACGCAAATATCTTATTCTACCGTAGTGTCATTTCCTTCATTCTATTATTTTGAACTAATCATCTTCCTATTCATGTACTTTTAACAGTCAAATCTATGAAGAACTCAACAAAGAGGTGCAAAAGATATCACGAGATTTGACTACGTTATTTTGTAAGAGTTAAGATTTAATATGTCATAGTCGAATTAATGTAGCGTTGTTGTAATATAAAAAAAATTAATTATTGTATGGTATCCCGAAACCGAATAGAACCGAACCGAATGAAACTTAACCCGAACGGTTCCATAATTAAATTTAGACCCGACGGTTCCATTTACTAAATAGCCGAAAATTTCAGATTTGATTCGGTTCTAAAGAGAACTGAATCGAACCGATCATGTCCACGCCTAATGTAATGACTAAATTTTAGTTCTTCAATAAAAAATTGTAATTCCGTTTATCAGCATATATTTATATAAATCTTTCATGTGTCAAGAGGGAAAAATCACAACTGATTATTGTTAATATTGAAATAAAAGTAAGACAAAAAAGATTAGAGAAAATCGTATCATTCTCTCCTGTTATCTCAGTAGTAACTTGGTCCCTGACTTTTTGTCATAGTAATATAATCAATCCTTAATGATGAAATTCGATTAAATTTTTGTTAAATTCTCGTGTGGTGTTTTTGAAAACATATTTTAATAATTGTTTTGAACATTTACTTAAATTGTAAAATATAATCTAGTTTTGAAAATTGGACATTTGAGGGTCATACGCTAATTTTATGAGTTTTAGATAGTTTTTATTATTGAAAACTGATTGTAAAACTATAAATATCGACTTACTTCTTTTTACATGTTGGGAATAAATAGGAGATCGACGAAGCAATTTTTACACAAGCATAACACAAAAAGTGCAAAAATGTCAATGTTGAGAAAATTTTGTACTAATTTAGATAACCTTTATCGTACTCATTTTCAACTACAATTCACACAATAAATATTATGCACGTAAATCCAAAATTTTTTCCTACTTTTTAACTACACATTCTCCTAAAAATTTCCGTTCAAAACATTTTTTTTTTTTTTCGAATAACGGTAGTCAAGGCTAAGATTACTTAACTACAAAAACAACCGAATATATATAAGAGCTATTTAAGCATGTCTTAAGTTGAACGCTATCTTCTACTCTTATTATTGGCGGGATCGGCTCTGAAATTTTAAGTATTTTGTGCGACATATTGTCCCTTGTTATTTAATTAAGAAACAGCCAAAATAAAAAGATATAGTTATTATATTAATTTGTTGTGCCTTTTTTTCCTAAACTTAAAGAGATGATTAAAGTAAGGTCTTGTTTGATTTGACATCATTTCCATAAAAGTTAGAAATGAAATTCCATCTTTTTCTAAAAGACGTGTTTGATTGGTAACATTTGGGTGGCAATTCATTTTCTTGGTTTTGGCTCACACGGTGCCAATTCAATGAATTTGAGGAAAACCAAATCTCGCCAATTTGGTGAGATTTGGTTTTTCAATTTATTATTTATTTATTTATTTATTTTCACAATGGAAACAAATTCAATCCCCAATTTTAACAAATTATATCCTTTTAATGGATCCTAAAAATTTCCGTTCAAAACATTGTTTTTTTTTTTTTCGAATAACGGTAGTCAAGGCTAAGATTACTTAACTATAAAAACAACCGAATATATATAAGAGCTATTTAAGCATGTCTTAAGCTGAACGCTATCTTCTACTCTTATTATTGGCGGGATCGGCTCTGAAATTTTAAGTATTTTGTGCGACATATTGTCCCTTGTTATTTAATTAAGAAACACCCAAAATAAAAAGATATAGTTATTATATTAATTTGTTGTGCCTTTTTTTCCTAAACTTAAAGAGATGATTAAAGTAAGGTCTTGTTTGATTTGACATCATTTCCATAAAAGTTAGAAATAAGATTCCATCTTTTTCTAAAAGACATGTTTGATTGGTAACATTTGGGTGGCAATTCATTTTCTTGGTTTTGGCTCACACGGTGCCAATTCAATGAATTTGAGGAAAACCAAATCTCGCCAATTTGGGGAGATTTGGTTTTTCAATTTATTATTTATTTATTTTTGCAATAGAAACAAATTCAATCCCTAATTTTAAAAAATTATATCTTTTTGATGGACAATTTTCATGTAAAACAAAACCAAACGAACATAAAAAATCCAAAATTTCAATATTTCCCACGTGAAAAATTATACTAATCAAACACAATTAATTGACAATTTCCAAGAAAACAATTCTAAGCAATTCAATTCCCTAAATTCATTTTCTTTCCACCCATACCATAAATAAGCTTGAGTGCACAATCCCTGAGTGAAAAATTATACTAATCAAACACAATTAATTGACGATTCTCAGGAAAACAATTCTAGACAATTCAATTTCCTAGAATTCATTTTCTTTCCACCCAAATTCCACTCTTACAATCAAACGGGCCTAATTAATAATATATGTCAGATACATCCGGAAAGTTATCTACTTTGAAATTATACAATTTGGACCTCAAACCCCCTTCATAATTAGAATTTATTAATAATATAGATGTCTTCGATTCCGAAAAAAAAAAAAAAGAATTATCATCAATCATAACCGCCATCAATCGTGTTGTGATTCTCTTTCAATCTCGTCTACCATCAATCATAGTTTCTTTCAATCTAGCTATCTATACTTGAAAATTAGAATTGAGACTACGAGCATGAAGAGCCCCAAAAATATGAACTTCAAATAAATCTGAAAATAATAAAAATTAGTGTTGTAGTTGAACTTTCTCCATAACACACGAGACATGCCTGTCATCGATTCTCCACCACTAAATCTCAAAAAGGAACAATCATCTTTGAATTTGTGTACTTCAAGGCTTAATCATCTTTGAATTTGGGACACTTAACTTGATCTTGAGTTTAATTTGGATAAGAACTTGATCTTCTTGGATTTTTAGGACTTGTACTTGAATTTGATTCGAAGAAGATTTTGATTTCCCCATGAACTAGATTCTCTCAAACTAGTGAATTTTTCCCAATGTTTTTTCTTGGACATAATGTTATATTGAAATCATATAACCGTCATTTTTCATTTATTTTAAATATATTTTATAGGTATTAAATTAGGGTGAAATTTTTATAGGAACAATTCACAAATACACTAAAATACTATTAATTCTAGATAAACTTTTTAAATATTTTTTATTCTCAAAATATTGTTTTCTTTTTTATTTTTTATATTACATTTTGTAACACATTATGTTGTGTTGTGTTATACATTTTTCGCAATTTGTTTCCAATGTCATCACATGTAAGAGTGTGTTACAAACATATTGCTATCTATTTCACGCCAACATCACCAACACAACCTATACTATTTTACACCTACCACCACCAAGACAACCTCCACCACCATCAACATCATTATCACTGGCTGCCTCCACCTTCAACATCACCACCACCACCACCACCCCCCCTCACAAACACCCCAACAATGGCGAGAACCCAATCCTCATACAAAAACAAAAATCAAGTCAAAAACTCTCCACAAGAAGACAAAATCAGGCTAAAGCTCGAAACGCTCTCATATCTAAAATTGCACCGCCGTCAACAATGGCATGTGATGAATGGTCGTTATGGGTTATGGTGGTGGCAGTGATGATGCATGGAGGTGGTGGGAGTGCTTGGTGGTGGGTGGTGTGTATGTGTAATAAATAATGAAAAAAAGTTAGTATGAAAAAAAAATTTAATTTGAAATTTGAAAAGTTACCAAAGTGGATGGTGTAATTTTCTCATTTTTATAACAGAAATGGACCTTAATAGTAGACTTAAACAGTACTTGTTTTTTATAGGCCAAGTCCATCAATTTTTTCTAATTTTTTTTTTATTCTTTTCTATAACTACACGGTTACAATATTCTTGTAAATTTCGAATTTTTTGTTTCCTCAAATTTACAGCAAAATTTATGCAGTAGTTGAACTCTGTCTGCCAAAAATCTAGCGATTATTATTCTCGACATGAACTTCTAGCTTTACTTGTTTCTAGTATGTTATTCCACCAACAAATAATATCAAAAACAAAAGATAGAAGTTAAAAAAAAAAAGTGCAAATTCAAGTGGTTCTGCATAAATAGAGTTGCTGACAAAAATGATGAATGTCATTAATAAATGAACCATGCTACATGTACAATAGAAACATGTACGGTCACAGAGAATAGACAGTATGTATAACAATTAACAGACATCCTCCGAATATTTTTTCTGTGAACATATTCAATGATAAGCCCACCAGATTTTGTCTTCGACTGCTATGTGATGGAAACTAAACCAACTTGTTTTATCGTTAATTAATCTACTTGTACAATGAATTTGTACGAGTAGTTTGATAAGTAGTGAGGTGTAAAGATGCTTGTCATTGATTTCAAAAATAGTTTTTCAAATCAATGGACAAGATGACTTCCAACTCATACATTGTCAAACTAGTTGTACAAGTAGCATTATTGTTTTATTATTTTCACTCCACGAGTTGTCACTGCCATACAATTTCAGAGACGAGAATCTGACTCATACTTACCATATTTGTGCATGTCCATACGCAAGACAGATAATCTGTGGTGGTGGCACAACCATAGTGACTTCACATAAATGCTGTCACTGCATTTATATTCCAAAATAAACATCTAGAAATGAGACTTTCTGAATTCAAGCGTTTATAGTTCAAGCATACAGTAAGAAAACTCAATTAAAAGCCTTGGGTGTCAGATAGAGTCATGGAGAGTTCAACAGCATTTCCCGGATTAGGAAACCTTTCAACAGCATTTCCGGGATTAAGAAACCTTGTAAAATATACAATCAAATAATCTACACAACTTCACAATCAGAAATTCAAGGAATGAAGACTTAGTGGTGGTATGCGAGGGGAAAAGTTCTGTTGCAAATAAACAGATATGGAGTTATTAAATTCTCAACCAGATGCAAGACTAGCGACTAGGCAAAGTCCCTAAATAAGAGGTGTAAAATCAACCGTGCACAAATAAGTGATTATCAAATTTTCTTCACAGCCGAATCAATAAAAAAATACGCTGAAATTGCTTAGATCTGCAAACACTAGTGACTCCGTTAGCACTATAAGGTTACCTTTGTGGTCACAGGATAGAAATGACAGTTAGGAACATATGCAATTATGCTACAGAATTATATTTCTCTGAAAACCAGTCAATCGTCTTCCTGGGTCCAAATCTTCACCGTCTTGTCATTTCCAACAGCACCCGACACAATCATATTCTTAGTCGGGTGACATGATACTGATATAACTGTGTCTGTGTGACCTTCCAGCTTTTGAACTATTTTACGGGACTGAAGCTCCCACAAGTATAGACAATTATCCTCGGAACCACTTACAATGTATTTACCATTTGTTAGAGAAAATGTTGAGGCTATGCAATACTTAGAGTTAGCATGGCCCGTGTAAGTTTTCAGAAATTTTCCTGTATTGAAATTCCAGAGCCGCTGCAAACACAGAATCCTAGATTTAGTCAGAGAACAATAACTAGGAAGCATTTGCAAAGTACATTCATAACTAGTGGCTATGTCTCGTCAGCAACAGGCATACACAAGACTCACATTCAGCAAACTAGACAATTAATTCAGATAAAGCCACAAGAAAAACAAGACCTCGATCAAAACTACAAATTACCAAATGATTGTTAAGAGGCTCTTAGCAGCCGTGGTGTAATTGTGACTCAGAGACTACCTGAATGATATCTTTAAAGACAAGGATTATAGATTCTAATTTGAAAGAATCACGGAGAGAAATGTTCTTTTTGAAGCAAGATTTTGCAGTGTTTAGGTTAAGTGATAAGTGAGATCATCAATAGTCAATACCTACCAGCTTCAGCAGATCATATCCATTCCATTGTCAAAAACTGTTGTTAATTGACAAACATTCCTTTATTTGCCCACATGATCCTTGTTCAGAAATTTATTTGGAAGCTAGAAAATATAAAACATATGGAGAAAATATCACCACAAAGATTTACGTGGAAACTCCCAATTCAGAAAAAACCTATAAGCTGTCAAAGAAAGAGATATTCCACTATCACACACCCCAAACCCTCAAAACACACCCCAAAATTGGACTAGGTTAGACTACAAAGGATCCCGCCAAGATAGCCCATGACTATCTCACAAATTGGAATAAATAAAACAATAAGGGAAAGAATGTATTTATAGGGACACAAGGAGAGCTTTTGAGTTCTATTTGGCGTGGGATTCATAATAGTCCCATTACAAATAAGAAACAAAAAAAAAAAAAAATTATTCTATCTAGGAACAAACACAATCCTATTTTAATTAGACAATCCTAAACCCCAAGTCAAAATCAAAAAATCTCCACCTTGAATTTGAATTGTGTGAGGTCTCCAAATAGGAAGTCTTCCATGTCTCCTCCAATTCGAATTATGGACCTTCACCACAATCCCGTCTCTTCCACCCTCTTGGTCATGCCACTTGAAATATTTCGATGAACATTTTCTTTTACAGCCACAGTTTTCAAAATATACCATACTCCAATATATAGAGTATACACTTAAAAATCAACAAATTCTAAGAATTTCATCCGTTCAGTCTCGCCATGAGGGTTCGGCCACTTCACAAGGGTTCGACCCCTCCTTGGGGTTCAACCTCTCCATGGTTATAAATTTTGGGGATAATTGCAACAGAAGCCTCAAACCTTTCAAACACTAGCAAACTTTCTCCAAAACTTTGATTTGTTGCAGCCGTCACCCCTAACCTTTTCAAACGTTTCAGAGGAGACCCTTTTGAACGGTTTCCGTCCAAACCTTCATCAGTTGACCACCCAAAAAAAGATTGACCACTTTTTACCAAAATATGGGAGGGTAATTCATTCATACACTATATCCACTAACCTCCATCTTCAATTTCGAATTGGAAAGTACAGGACGACCCTTACGAAGAAATCAAAAATTTTAGAAAAATTATCCAAAATGAACTCTCCTGAAGTCGGAGAAGCTGACGACGGAGATGTCAGATATGCGTGCCATTTGAGAGGATCACTACCTGAACCTGTCTATGATATGTTTTCGCAAGTGTTACATTTGCCGGTTAGAGTAAAATTGTACAAAACATAGTATTTGTGAGAAACTCACTTACTTGAATGCTGGGATCGTAATGAAGAAGCACTAAAATCCATTGCATTTCTCGATTTTGTGATTTCGATGTTGGTGATGAACGCAGTGGGTAAGGTTTTCAAAAATTGCATGAAATGGACTATATGGACAAAATTTTGTAATGAGTATGTAGGGACGTGTATTGTGATAACCATATTTGTTCTGATTGGACGTGTATAATTGTTTCCCTTTTCACGAGAGAACTCCACTTATTTCACGATTCGGCTGAATCATGGTGGGGTTCTTCTTCGCAAAATGCGAAATTACTTGTATGAACATGGTAACATCAGCTATCTTGATTACGTGAACCCAGGTTTTTTTAATCGATTTCTATTAGACAATGCAATGAAGATGATGGGTTACAGTGAGCCAATGAGATATGTATATAGGCTTGAAAAAAGATTTGCGGAAGGGTCATTTTGGTTAGTGACTAATGCAAACTTCATGAATGTTGTGAGAAAAATGACCATAAATAAAACACGTCCCTCCACAGAAAGTAGACTGATGCAAGAAAGACAGATGAGGAATCTTGAAGCTAATGAGCAATTGTTTAAAACAACAAAAGGTTCGTCTAACGATCTAGAAGAATTAATTATTCAACTACCAACAAAGATTGTACCCAATAATTTTAAGTTGGCCACATGAATCATTTTATGCCACTCCATTCAATTCATTTATAAATCTATTGGAAGATCCAAATTAATTACATAATTAGCAACCACAAAATCCTTGACACTTTTGGTCTACCCCTCCTTCTAGCTTGTTAATTGAGATTGTATCTTTGTTATGAATAAGAGCATCGTTACGTCTATGCAAAACGTGTCTCACTTAACTCAATATTTCCTTAAATCATCCTCACCAATTGTTGAGCAATATTCTCAATTTACTTTTTTTTTTTTCACCCACCCATCCATTTTAAGATTCTCCTACACTCATCTTGCGGGCATTTTGTCCTTTGACGGTTCAACAATTAGTACCCTAAAGCATAACAGAAAAATCATGTAACCCTTCTCCTATTATCCTAATAAATGCCATCCAATGCATTACATCCTCTTCAATTCCTCCTACATTGTTAATAATCAAACCTAAATATCTAAAATTATCACTTTTTGGAACACGTGATTTCTTTGAGGTAACTCAATTATTCCAACCACTACCAAAGTGACATTGCATTTATTTTTTTGAGGTTCTGATCAACTACTTAAAAACGTTAAACTTCAAAGTACTCTTCCAAAGTTCTAAGTTACAAATTACCCTTCTTTAGTCTCATCAACTAAAAATCTAAATCTATGTCATTACCAAAATTATATCATCACAAAGAACATAAAATTGTCTTCACTATTCACTCTTTAGTTTTTTTTTTTCTGAAAGTTATCCTTCACTTTATGAGTTTCTCTATTACGATTTGATATATGTAGTACTTGCAATTTCAGGTTACAGGAGGTGAAAATGACTAAACTTGCACTATAGCAACCAAGATATAAGATCAAATATGTGTTGCAATAAAATATATTAAAGAAAAACACCACATGCCCTTTTGAATGAAGCCAGTTAACCCCAACGGGTATGCCTTGCAGATTCGAACAGAAAGGATAACTACTTCAGCAGATAGAACTTCAAAACAACCAAAACTTAGCAATTGAGGGATCAGAATTTTAAATAGCACCTAAAATAAAGCACTCCATACAATCCTCAATACAATTCATATCCCAATAAACTCCCGGTTAAAATACTTAATAACTTTAATACTTAAAATCTCATGCAAACTCTGTAAGCAACCAATGAAAATTATTAAATATTCAATTCTTAGCCATAAACTTTCCCAAGAAAGAGAAACTCACCAGGGTATTATCCAGAGTCCCCACAAGAATGAATTTCCCATTTGGCGAAAACTTGACGAAACTAACTGGAGGATGTTCCTCATCGACCAAAGTCTTCATACAATGGCCAGTAGAAGCATCCCAAATCCTACACAATCCATCATAGCTACTCGAAACAATCATTGTCCCATCGTGATTAAAATTAACCGCGGTCACAGGGTCTGAGTGTGCGGGGAGGACCTTAAGGCACTTTCCAGACTTCACATCCCAAATGCGTACAGTCTCATCAAAAGAGCCGGAGGCAAGCATGTTGGAGTGAGGATTAAAATTCAAGCAGAACACGTAATTAGCATGTCCATTGAGAGTCTTAATAGAAGACCCAGTGGCGACGTCCCAGAGGCGGATGGTGCGATCGTCGGAGGCGGTGGCAAGCAAGCGGGAATCGGAGGAGAAAGCCACGTCCGAGATGCCTTGATCGTGGCCCTTGAATTCGTGATGAGTAACAGTAGGGGAGGCGACGGAGTACGTACGAGCGGTCTTGTCAGCGGAGGAGGACGCAAGGAGGCAGCCGTCGTCGGAGAATTTGACGGTGGAAAGGGCACGTTTGTGACCCGTGAGCGTGTGTTTGAGCTTGTAGGGTTTGAAAGATTCTGTTGGCTCCGCCATTGCGTGGGGGTGTATGCACTGTACGTGGGTTTGAAAGATGATAATGGGGTTTTTGAGGAATTTTGCAGCTGCACTAATTGGACAATGAGGTGAAGTTTTGCTTTTGAGAATGTGGATAACATTTTGGCGGAAAAAGAAGTAATAAACGGTTAATTAACTTTTAACATGTTAAACTTGGCTTGTGAACTTAAAAGAAAATTCTATCAAATAGCTTATAATTAGATTAAAACTCGATCTGCACGTGTATAAGTGCATTAATAAGCATCTTTAAAATCCAATTTAAAGCATGATTAGTCAATTTCATCTTACTCTTAGTAATACTCGTTAAAGTTACTATTGTCGATTCAATCTCATTATCCTCTATTGAATGTAAGGAAGTCAGTTATCCCAACATGAGTGTTGGCAGGGGGCCTTAACTTTTTCTCAAAAAAACCATGGTCAGGCTACGAGACCTCTGAGGGGTAAGACTTGTGTCGTGCAAGCAGCAGAGTCAATTTTGACACCATTAATCTGATCCTTCTTCGCACCATCTTCTCTTGCCATGGTGCTGCCCACATAAGAGTTAAATTTATTCACCTGCTAGTTTACCAATGTTATACCAATCATTTAAAATTGTATAATTGGTATCAACTTGCTCACCGGCGGTTTGGAAATGGAGAGTGATGTGCAAGAACAATCTCAGTGATTTTCTTCTGCCAAAATTAAAATGACATAAGAGTGCGCTTGTGTCTTGGAACTACAATCCTGCTATCGACATACCAATTGTATAAAATTGGGGCTAATTAACACTTCCAGAAGCCATCCCAAAATCTCCCCAACTCTCCAAAAGAATCGAAGAAAATGGATTGAACAAAAATCAACACGTCACCTTTTGCCACAACAACTATTTGACTACTCTACTCCTAACGCCACCTACCCACATGTACATTTGGAAGGAAAAGAAAATATCTAAAATTCACTGATATGTTCTCTTGAAAGCTAAGTATGAAAGACAGTAGCTCTAAAAGTGATCTGACTGGAACTTGGAAGTAAGATGTTAAGGCAGCGTTTGGGAAATACTTTGCTGGGTGGCGGATGGAGCATTTGGAAAAAATTGTTGATAATTGAGCCTACTGGAACCTTGCCCCACTTGACTATATCCAGAAAATCCTTGGGATACTCTCCATGATGCACCATCACTCCTTTGTGAGGACTACTCAATTCAGCACAAGAATTCTTATGTCCATCCTGTTTATTAGTGTGTCCACGTATCCTGTTTGGAAAATTCACAAGTCAGCACTGCATCAACAGATATCCAGAATGATTAAAAAAATTTGAAACTTTTTGTCCAAATTTGGCCATATCTGTAGGACAAATTTGTAGCAGTTAATAATTCGAATACCTGCTGCTGCCTGAAGTTTGCAGCTAAAGATGAAAGAGCTCTTCTTGGCAAAATGCACGAGGAATTTTCTGATTTTCAAAATCAAAAGATCTTGAGATAAACTTCTGGTCTTGTGGGAAGATGCAAGGTGATACCACATGAGATTGATCATCATATGAAGAACAAGATAGCGGAGTATATCTCCCATACTCCAAACTTTGCGACTGACTCCTGTCAGACAGCCTAATTGGTTGTTTCATTGTCGAGTCTTCTATAGATATTCCTTGTCGTGCACCAAGATCTAATATCTGTTTCTCATCAAGTCCTAAGCTCATGATCAGACTCCACAGATTTCTGTGTGCTTCTCTTTGGTTGTATATAATTTGATCTCTCATTGCCATTTCAAATTGAAGCTCGATGTTAGCAATTCCCTGCATATGTTATGGTATAAATAAGGCTTCGTACATAGGGAAAAAGGAGGAAAATTGCCCAGAGTTGGAAGGGAGCCATATTTCTGGACTGAAAAGAACATCATGCGTGATCAAGGAAAAGGTGAGGAAAACGGTACTTTCCTAGTACCAACTTTAAACAGAAAATTTATATATTATATTTCTTCTGACAAAAGTCGAGCATGAACAAGGGATAGCCCAGATTGAGGTTTCTGTCAAATGAATATGTAAAAAGTAAAATGTACACTAATAAATCACAATATTTGTTTACCAGCAGCCTGTATTGACTGAGAATCCGCAAATATGTTTTGTTTCCATTGTTTCTAATGGACTCCTCAGTCCTATTCTGTAGTTGGCATCTGTGCTCCTCGTTTGCTTCAATTTCCTGTGTATGCAGAAATAGTAATAATGTTTTAAGTGAACAGGAGATCAAATATAGAAGACATGGAACAATTGGGAGTATCACCTTTTGATAACTGACACCAAGCTCATCGTTGTCACGAATGTTATCAAGAATCACTTGGCGCCGTGCTCGTAAAGCCAGTAAAACTGCTCCATCTTTTTCCATAGACTGCAATGATAACAATTGACAATGCTTTAAAATAGACAATACACAAATTAGTATCCAATATAAAATGAACTTTACAAAATTTAGATAGAACTATCCCTAGAGGAAGTCATAGGAAGAACAAAAGGACAATCTTGACTGGTGACTGCTATGCAGTAGAGTTTGAAAATTCATGGTGCTTTTGAATCTTACAAGAAGCAAGAACAAAATTGACAGAAGAATTACGGGGCCAACATTCAAGATTTGCAGCTTGATATCAAGAGTCTGTAATTCCCACCATCTAACCTGTTGTTTTGCAATAGCGTCATCGAGGTGTTGGAGTTCAGTGCGGTTGCGGAGGTTAGTTTCTTCAAGCTCAAACAAAGCCTTCTGTAAATTAATCCTCTCCTGGACATTTTCACTAGTTTCTTGGCTCAATACGTTCAACCAAGAGAGTTCATCATCTGCTGCTTTTTCAGTAGGCTTGGCACTTAGTTGTGAGTCTTTTTCAGCTAATTCCTTCCTCAACCGGCTAACCTCACTCTACAAAAGTCAATATGGCGTGTCCTTATATTTGACAAGGAACTATAACCCAAACAACAAGGATGATAAAAATCAATAATTACCTGAAGACTGTCTATCATCTTTTGGTAGTTTGATACATGAGCATTAACCGTACCTATATTTTTCTGAAAAGTATGGCAATAATTATCATACACGCCAAGCAATTTAAGCTAATCGAGTTATCAGGATATTAATACAAAAGAACAAAATGTACTTCAATGACCTAAGATCAGCTATAATCATAGGAATATAAAGCAGATATAGTACATGACAGATAACTATTTATATGACTCATCAAATTAACACGTTACATGATCAGGAAAGTTTTGGGCAAAGAATTCTCAATTTAACAACCCAAAATCACTTTGGTTTACATCGTCATAAGCTCAAAACCGGGTACATCATCAAAATGAGACATTGTTTCTCACCTGGATATGCGTCTTAATTTCCTTTGCTCGGTCAGCATACTTCAAAGTATTGACGGTATGGTGATACTGACTATCAGCTGGTGACATGGTGGCAATCATTATTGTTTGAGAATTACCACTCAGACCATCTTTAAGAATCCGTGTTAACTTGCTGGAGAAAAATTAAGGTTAGCGGCATTCACTGGAGAAGTACACAGTACAACAACAATAAAATGAGCTACCTATTGCAGTTTTGTTTTGTGTGTGTGTGTGTGTAGAGAGAGAGAGAGAGAGAGAGAGAAACCTGTTGCGATAAGGAACATAAGCTAGACCCTTCTTCTGTTGTTTCCCCAAAGCGTTTATGCAATTTGCCAAAGCAAGAAGTGATCGATTGATATTGGCACCATCTCTCAATTTTTGGCCAGCACTGTTTGTTTCAGAAGCTCGTTCACTGCATTATGGTTTCATAATAATAATTGCACACCTTTAAATAAAGCAGGACCGAAACCATAAGGAAAAAATAACAGAATAGAAGGCAACCTGCCAGCAAGATCTACAAGTGCAAGTTTTCCCCTAATAACCTGATTAGAAAACTTCCTTTGCTGTTTTCTTGTCACACTTATCTCCAAAACTGCATGTGATCTGTCAAATAGACATTCAAAAATGTGACAAATCATGCAGAAAAATCAATCTTCCATTACTAGATTGCCAATATCATTGAAAAAGGGCACTTCTCATTGTTTGTTGCAGTTATCAATTTAACGTTTCATAGATCAGCTCTTGAATTTCTCCCAGCTATGTTAGATATTTAATGGGCTAGTTTCCAGTAAAACTGTAAAGAAGCTGACTGCGAGATCCAAAGAGGAAGCCGAGTGTCAACTAAGTGTATAAGAAATTGCGAAAACCATTGCCAAATAGGTGAAGTATTCAAATTGATCCACAAAGAAGCAACTTTGGCCATGAATCAATACATGAAATGAAGAAAAAATTTAAAAACTAAAATATGATTCTAGTCATGCTGTTAACTATACTTCTGCTGCGAATTTCATATAAATTTCTGTCTGTAACTCCGTGTTGAGAAAACATGATTTAATGCAATCAAGGATTGAAGCAAAACTATTATGCCCAATAAACAGAAGAAGAATTACCCACCGCGAGGAAGTTCCATTAACCTCAGTGCTTTCAGTTTTTCGTCTACTGTTCCCCAAATTTAAAAGTTCAAGGATCCTATCAGCTGAGTTCACCTGCGCACAACAGGACTGTTAAGGACTGGCAATTCCCTGACATCGAGTAAAGATGATATACCTGTTGATAAATAAATTTAAAAAAAAAAACCGTTAGTAGACTATACAGGAAGATTTAGCAAAACAAAGCCAGATCACGTAGTGCAGAATGGTACTAATTTCCAGGATAAGATGGGCTCTCAACCACATATAGCGTTCCCATATATTCGAAATTTTGCAATACGCAACATGTATAGTAGCAGAAACCGGTAATGAATCACTTTGCTGGAGAATGCAGACTGAGTTTTGCAGGAATCATTGATTAAAAATTATGTAACACGATATTAGCATTCGATGAAATAAAACTGAAACCAATTCAGATCGTGCAATCACTGGAAGAATCTTTAGAGCCAAATAGTCAATCTGAAGATCAAAGTTATGAAATGAGTATTATTTCAAAAAGCACTTGACGCTTACACTTTGGGGCAAGCCTCATATGAGGATGTTATTAATAGCCTTAAAGCCTCATATCAGGTTTGTTGTAGCCTCCTAAAACTGAAGTGCGATACCCCGTAACAAATTGAATTTGCAACATTCTGGTGGCAGATGCACGTGACTTCACTCTTCTCAATATTTTATGTTTTTCTTCCATTTGACTTTAAGTTTTAGTTCTTCTCAGTTTCCTTTTCTTTTAAGCTCAAATGAAGCAAAACTCTGAAATATGTGGTTTGTCGTTTCGTTTCTTATCTTTTGAAGGAGCGGATGGGAGGGGAGCAGCTGTTAAAATCAAGCATTGGGTATATTTGCCCACGGCTACGAGTATCTTCTCAAATGTCACTGGCATAATATAAAGGTTTAAGAACTTGTTTGATTTTGTTTTTTAAAGAAGTGATATTTTTGGAAAATGCATAGTTAAAATGAAGGGAAAAAGTTACAAGATCACATGCAAAATTATTTAATGGGAGAATGTGTGGTTGGAAATGAGTTGGAGGAAAAGTGATTTTGAAAAATTAGAATAGAACAAGGGCAAATGAATCTACCACAGTTCAGCTTGTTAGGGTTATGATACAGACAGAAGTTGGCTGAACTCAATCAGCGAAAGAATTCACCTTAATACTTCTAAGGCCAGCCACAATGATTCCAAGCTCAGGATCCTCTCTGAGCTCCAAGTGTCCTGATGATTTTTCAAGCAAGTCATAGATGACCTGCATGTGGTAAAGCCAAATATGAGCTGATATTTGTCTCGTGTGTGTCAAACATCAGCAAAAACGCAAATGCTCTACCTCATTGTACACTTCGAGGTATGAACAAGTAACTTCAAACTTATCAGAGCTATTGTCCTTCTCAATAAGTTCAAAGATTGTGTTTAGACTGAGAATCATAAGCCCGGGGTCCTTTGGAGTTCCAACCATGGTATATGTTTTGCCACTGAGGATGTTCAAATAGAAGACACATTAGATATCAAATTAATATGAACTATTTTTTGGCATAAAATATACCAACTTTGAAAAACCAATCCAAGTAGTATCAGCCAGAAAAGACATCTTCAATCTTTTAGTTTGTTATTTATGGATTTACAAAAAATAAATTACCTCCCAGTGGAACCATAAGCAAATACAGTTGCATTAAGACCTTGGACGACCCCAGAAATTGTTGAATGAATACTTCTCTTGTAGACATCCTGAAAGAAAATGGCATAGAGATAATTTTCAATCAATAGACTGGAATAAATTCATCAGAAGGTGCTTAATAGCATTGCTCTAGAAAACTGTACAAAACACATATAATCCAATCACCCCTAATTCACTGGTTTCTGAAGCATTATATTACTTAAGAGGGGCGTGAAATTACCAATAGATCAATCATTCCACTGATCTAAGTTTACATGAAGATCAAACAGATGAATGAATATACGATGTGATAATATCGTATTTGGGCAAAAAACCAGATATTTATTACACATCCATATTCCACACATTACAGAAGCATCAATATACAAATATGCCAATAAATAACACCAATAAGGCACAAGTGGAATATGACTTAAGAGAGTATTGACATACCAAATTGGTGGAGTTATGGCCAAAGGCATAATCAAAAGTGTATCTACGTTCCTTTGTTCGATTCTGTATGCGATCTAGGTAGTCCTTTGAAAGGTCAGGATCCAAAACAACCACCTCCTACAATGGCCATTAGTAGTAGAATACTTCCATTCTCCTCAATTAGTTATGAAATCTAGCTTCCTTTCTCTTTGAAATCTAGAAAAGCATTTATAAAAGGACAACAAACCTGATCATTGTGCACTCTAACTATATCACGGCCACATTCTCTCTCAGTTAATGGCCTACATTTCACAGCAACCTACACTCGACCAATGAATTGCAATAAGAAGTCTCCAAGCAGTGGAGGACAAGCAAAACAATAAAATGGGACTAAAAAAAAACAAATTTCGCCAAAAATAATGAGCATACAGTGAGAGTTGTGGTTTTCTTGGCAGGTGGAGCTCTAATGCTTGGCATCTTCAGGCTACATTCCTTTCCTAGAATTTAGCTTGAATCGTTTCTCCAATCTTTGAATACCTTTGCCGATGAAATAACAAATCTTCCACCAATATTCAATACTAGAAGAAAAAAAAGGTGGGGAACAAAGCCTAATTACTCTTATATCTATGCTTATCGCAATTAATGAGAAATTAAACTTTCGAATTTTTAAGTACAAACATCGCCATAATGCAGTTCAAATTGAAAGGCACGGCTGTCAGAAACAGAAAATTACAGAAGAAAAATGAAATCTCTCACTTCTGAATCAAATGTGAAAACGAATCAATGAACCCTTGATATAACAAAAATAGCTTTTTAAGCAAACCAGAAGAAAATATCGTTCAAATCAAGGGACCAAAAAATCAAAAAGAAAAGGAATCACCTAAAAAACACCAATCAGCATATTTACACGAATGAATACGACGCCGTCCGGTAATGATTCAAGACAAATTTGAATTCAGCTAAAAGAACTGGATTCTTAGGAAGGGAAATTTACAAAATGGAAAAAAAAAAAATCTTGAAATGATAAACTGAAAACGAAATAAGAAATTAAAAATTCAACAAGAAGAAATCAATTTTGTGTCTCTAATCTTTAAGCGTTCGAGTAAAGCACGACGCGAACGCCATTGCATTTGTAGTAATTGAAGATATTTAATATTTGCATTAATAACCCAACTACGGTTTTTTTATTATTCGACATGGCAGAAGACGACAGTGTTTAAATATTTTATTTTCACTCTTCAATTGTGGAGGGCATGCATTTTTAGGAGCTGGATAATTGTTACCGTTGATCTGAAAGTGAAGTCTCGTGTTCGAGGAAAAAGGTATTTTTGGATTTCTCACTCGCAGGCACTTTCATCAATTTCGTTAATTGATTATGATGGGAGTTTAGGATATTCTCAGTTTGATGATTGAAACTTCAAAAAGTGAACGTGACCATGCACAAAAAGTTTTCGGACCTGTCAATTGTAATGACTAGGATCACTTATTGGTGCACATTTTGAGTCCACTAATACATTTTTTTGTTTGGTGTGATGAAAAATATGTGATTAAAAAAGAATGAAAAGTTATTGATGTGATTGAAAATTTTTTTTATTAAAAAATGTATGGTTGAAAATTAGTCGAATAATGAGAATGAAAAATATAATGTGGTTCAAACATGGACAATTAACAACTTTGTTTCAACTCATTTCTTTGGAGATTAAATTTTATAATAATAATATTTTTGGAGAATGCGTAAATAAATTAAGAAAAAATTTACAGTCTACGTATAAAATTATTTTGTTCATGTTAGTGGATTTTGATAAAGTTGATTAAAATAGAGACTTTATTAGGAACACGTATGATTGAAAATGAGTTCGAGGAAAAATTACTTTTTAAATAATGGAGATCAAACACATGCTCACGTAATAGTATTAATAATATTTAAAAAATGAAGTTAAAATATTATTTATTGTATGATAACTTATTTGAATAGTGTGTAAAATGCATTAAAAATAGGGAAAATTGTAACAGCGGTACCAAACATTTCATTAAGTAGCAGACTTCGCACAAACATTTCATTTGTGTCACTCACGGTACAAAATCATTTAAAATATTGCAGATGGAGTCCAAGTAGATGAAAACTGTTATTTTGACCATTAGTTAACCAAAAATCAAAAGTTAGACCAAATGTTGCTAATTTTAAAAGGGTGAAAATGTAATTTTATATTTTACATATAAAATAACTAAAACAAAAGAATTAAATAAAAAAAAGATATTACCGTGACCTTTATTGGGTAAATTTCATAGTTATTAGATCCAGTTCGGTAGTCGATCAGGAAAAATCATCGGGTCATCGGTTCGATTGTTCAATCGAGGGCCGATGGTTCAATCGGTGAGTCATTGTTATATTGTATTTTTAATCAAAATATATTTTTTGCAACACAAAGAAAACCATTATGTTAAATCTAATATATATATTTCACCCACGTTATATTACAAGGGATCGGTTGTTTCCAAAAATGATCAAGGGAGGGAATTATCATGCTGGACACCAAGGTTTGAATTACAACCAGGACAGACTGAGAGAAAATTTTGCTCTGCCCTTTATTAAAAAAAAAAATCGGTTCAAATATTGAACCATTCGGTCCACCTCTTAACCCCGCTTGAACGAGCCAGTTATTGAATGTTCAACTGGTTCCTTGGCATATTTGACCAACTAATGCACCTGGACCGCTATCCGGTTCGACGATTTCCTATTCGAACCGGCCGGTCTAATTTTAATAAATTTATATGAGTGATGTGCTCACTTATAATAACGATTAACAGGTTATTGAAATCCGTATGCATTATGATTGTGTCAATTTGTGGATAGGGGAGAAGATGACTCGTTGCTATTAGTAGATGAAGTAAAGGAAGGAAACATTGCTACCATTGTTGAAAGTAGTAGATTGGACAATAAAATATTTTACATTTCAATATCGGTTGAACAATGAGATTGTATAAATGTGTTTATCAAATGATGTCATTGTTTTGCATGGTATCTCCACAAATAATTTCCTAGCATAACTCTTACCTCCACACATGCAAATAGTACATAGCTCACTTCAGGAATAATTTTTATATCAATTTTGTACATCGTGTTACAATAGTGTTGTTTGCATTAAATTGAGCTATATTCTACTGTGTGGACAAAATTTGAGAGTCAAGAATAATAAAAATGATTCACAATGGAATGGTGACAAAATAAGTGTTTGATCCTCATTTCCTCACTCATTCCAAATCACACAATTCACCAACTTTTATCTAAATATATTAAAAGTCCCAATTTTTATTCAAACCAAACAGATGACAAAGAGTAGATAGAAGAAAATGGCATTATAAAACGATCCGATCGCTCATGAAAAAATAGAGTCCGGCTCAACCTAACTCCTCTCAAAACGAGCCCGAACCATTCATAGGCCAAGTCAAAATGAATCGAGCCCACGAGCAACTCAACATGTTTGCCACCCCTTTATCTGGTTGCCTATAAGGAATATATTTAGTTACCTATAAGGAATAATAGCACTAATAAACATCTTCGTTTGAGTAGGCTCTTAATCAAACAAGTGAATTTCACCCGCCCACATTTAAAGCAGAGTAGCAGACAGTCAATTTGCATAAATCATGGGAAGAGTATATAAATTGCTGGTAAGCAATTACATAGCAGGAAGTGTCTTCAGATCAGAGACAACCAAAACTGTCAATCGATGTACTTAGATCATTAATTATCACCAACCATTCACTGCTGCGTGGGATCCGATTTGATCCCCACAAAATTCTAACATATAATTAAGAGAGAAGTTAAATGGAAACATCACTGTTAACGTTAAAAAAATAAAAACCAGTTTTATGATCAGTTGCTAACAATTGCTTTTATTCCAAGAATTTTGATTTTCATAATCCAATTAGAAGGGGAGCATGGCATGGGGTCTATCCTATCAACTTATTTCCACTTAAATCTCAAGACGATGGTATACGAATCAAGGTAAATCTTCATTCTTCAGTCATAATCTCTGACTAAAGAGGCTGTGTGTCGGTGTAAAAGATAACAATGTTTACTTTGAATTGCATCCAAATAGTTTTGACAGTGAATCGACATTATAGTTTCCTCCACTACAAGGACAAGCCAACGAAAAGTACAATTCAGCCAGCTAAGCGATACATGCACCACATCAACTAGCTTGAATCTGCTGTCAGCAAGATGTACCTTGAGCTACATTATTAAGATTTAGCCCCTGTTTGTTGTAGATTGAAATCGGACTTTTAGTAAATTTTAATAAAAGTTGATGAAATGTGTGGTCGAAAAGTTGTAGATCCCATGAAATGTATGATTAAAATTAACTGTCGCCTTTGACTTGAAATTAAAATCAGATTATAATTTGTAACAAACAGAGGCTAAATGAATCTCTACCATACATGGCATAGGGAGAACGTGTGATCTCCACCAAACAGGGACTTATTCTATACATCACAAATATGATACATATTAGACATTAAATCTACGAGTCAAAGTACTTAATCTTGAAATAACTTTCATCAACAAAAAGTTAATTAGGTTCAACAGAAGAATACAAATGATTACATTTATGCATATAACCACACAATTATTTCCATTCTATTTAATAAGTTCCAACTCCAGCAGATATTTCTTCCTTGTAATCCAGCAACATATCAGAATATAGGTCCAGCAGCAAGGATTTCTTCAGTCAACTTGTCGTCCTTCCCAATCTTGTGATTCACAAAAACTTCAAAGTTCTTCTTGAAAAGCCCGGCCAGTTTTAGCAGCGTCTCCTTATAAGCCTTCTTATCCGACCACTGCATTAGTAAATCGAAACATCCATAAAACATGGGGAAAAAACAAAAATGCAGTAAAAAGATAAGTTAAGGTTTGGCAAACTGACGGTGTTCATTGGTTCCAAGATTTTCAAAGGCACTCCCTCGACCTCGGTTGGAATCTCGAGCCCAAACACCTCGGTCTTTTTGTAGTTTGCCTTCAACAGGCTGCCAGAATGTATGGCATCGATGATTTTTCGAGTGTATGCCAACTTGATACGACTCCCGGAACCATATCTGCATGAATAACCAAGATTCACTCGTCAAATAATAATAGATTCTTAACAAGTTAAATTGATTGAAATTACTTCAACTTATTCCATACCTTCCTCCAGACCAGCCGGTGTTGACAAGCCACCCCGTTGCACCGTGCTTCTGCATCTTTGCAGCGAGCATTGCAGCATATTTTGTAGGATGCAACATTATAAATGCTGCCCCAAAGCAAGCCGAGAATGTTGCCTGTGGCTCCTTGATTCCTTCTTCAGTGCCAGCAACCTGTATTTTAAGTATTAGATTTTCTGTAGTTTTTATTGATTTGCTCCTAACGAAGTCACTTTGATGATTAAATAAATACCAAAGCAGTGTAGCCACTGATGAAATGGTACATCGTCTGTGGCAGGTTTAGCTTGCTCACTGGGGGGAGCACCCCAAATGCATCGCATGCCAGGAGTATGACATTCGTAGGGTGTGGAGCAACACATGGAATTTTAGCATTGGGAATATACTCGATGGGATAAGCTGCACGAGTATTCTCTGCAAAAAGAGAACAGATGAAACCCAATTTATATTTCGAATCAACTTCATAAAACAATAAACAGTTAGAACCTTACTCGTTAGCATAATCAAGAACCTATTATAAGAATACACCATTAAGAGACAAAAATTAATAAGAATATGAATGGTGACATAATAAAAAAAAATATACCTGTAACAGCCTTATCCGTATAGTCGACTTCTCTAGTATGCTCATCAAACACCACATTTTCCAATACTGCCACCAACAAGAGAGATGATTTACGCATTAATTGAATGCTATCAGCAGCAAATATAGATACATGAAGCCATGACAAAAATAATCTGTTCTACTAAGAGATGGTACCAGTCCCAAATTTGATAGCATTCCAAATGTCGGGTTCCTTTTCCCTTGAAAGATCAATGCACTTAGCATAGCAACCACCTTCAATATTTGATACGCCACTGTCAGTCCAGCAGTGCTCATCATCTCCAATTAAGTATCGGTTGTGATCAGTAGACAGCGTAGTCTTTCCAGTTCCTAAAATCAGAACAAAGAAAAGAAATAACTCAAATCAGTAAATAGCGATAGAAGATGAAGCAAAAGGTCATTTTCTTTAAATCAGAAAGTCTCATTCACAGAGTAAGGGTGAGAGGACACATATCAGATTGGCAAGGCCAGGTCCTCATCGGAAAATGATGATCCGATGATACTTTACCTGACAAACCAAAGAAGAGTGCAACATCTCCATCTTTCCCCATATTGCAGCCAGAATGTAGAGAGAGGATTTGATGCTTAGGCATAAGATAGTGCATTACACTGAATAGGCCTTTCTTCATTTCCCCGGCGTACTGGGTGCCGAGGATGACCATTTCCCTTCTAGCAAGGTTTAAATCTATACTAGTAGAGGATGTCATGTAGTGTGTATAACGATTACATGGGAACTGCCCAGCATTGTAAATAGTGAAGTCCGGAGTACCAAAATTCTCCAGCTCTTCAGGAGTGGCTCGGATACACCTGTCACCCACCCAGTTATCCAATGGTACAAATAACTAATACACTTTTTATTGTGTCGCCTTTCTATAGGTCTAACTTCCATGAAACTTTCTTAAATCTCCCACTAAATTCGATAAAGGGATTATGAAAAATCATAGGAGAATAATATTTGCCAATGTAAAAGAAACTTATCTGGCCGGGCTTAGAGAACATAGAACTGCAAAGGAGAACTGCAGAATAATTGTTTTTCAAATTCCATTAACTTACATGTTATGCATGAACAAGGAATGGTAAGCCCTGGCAGAGACTATCCTGACTTTGATACGGTTCTCTGGATCCCAGTTTAAAAATTGATCATTCACGAAGATCTGAAATCATTAATGAAGAGGTAATAACCATCAATCCTTTCTAATAGGTGTAATACTAGTAAAAGTAAAAAAAAAAAATTCCGGCACATTATTAGGTCTTTTAAGGTATATCCACAACAGAATTTGGGTCAACATGAATTTCCTACATGATGAAATCCTTTCATTACTCCCATTGGTGCTAAATGTGCAATGGTAGTAATAGGGTCTCACTAAAGGTTTTGTTTATCTGCTTATAAGGCGAAGAAAAGGAAGACAAGGATCAGCTTAATTGAAACATTGGCTCATTAGTAGCTTTCATATTATGCAAATCAACATCATCAGATGTGATCATCATTCACAACTCACAAGTCTAGTCCTCACACCTAACCGAGTAATTTTGATAACATACAGCTATAAACGGGTAAACCAGAGGTGTAAAGAAAACCATTATCTTATGCAAAGCTATTATCACGGTACTCGTGATGCCATGGATCAAATCCATTTCTTATGAAAACAAAAATATTACTCATATAACTATACATGTCAAAGGATCCAGACGGTACACCTAATTATGACAAGAAAGACAAGAACATACGATCACCCCAATCTTTGGGATCAAATTCTATCTTGTTTATCCACGAATTTTGAAATGTAATAATAATTTATGTTTTCCCAAGAGAAAGCACAACTTGAGAAGAATTTTCTTTTCTTCCATTTCAAGGGGAAAAAAAAACATTAAGAGATAGCAGTGGTGTATATTTGGTATCGCATGACTTAATGAGTGCAAGATGAACACGTTGAACCACCAATCTATATAAGACATGTCCTTTACACGTATTTGTTTATTGAGATATGAAGGAAAATATTCCTATCACCTAATATATATATAAGACTTGTCCATTACACGTATTTGTTTATTGAGATATGAAGGAAAATATTCCTATCACCTAAATCAGGCTTACACGATCAGATTAATATTTTTTAGACCAATCTACTTCAAAACTAGCGCATTTTATCCCGTGTATGAACATGCCTTCAAGAAAAATGATGGATCGACATGACTGACGCTACAACAACTAAGATAAAAGCCGAAATAGATGTATATACCTTGTCCAAAGAGTTCAAGTAATCTACAGCTCTTTCTCTGTTCACCAAGAATGTCTGCTCATCCATTTCAATGTTCGGTGATCCCCTGTGTTATATATTGCAGAAAGCATGATTAAGAAAACATCAAACTTAACCACTTGATTAGGACAAAAAAACTAGGTAAATTTCTTGTGGACGACATAAGCGTGCACGTACTTTCCCCACCAAAGTTCGTCATCAGTTGTCTGATCCCGAACAACACGTTTATCCTTGGGAGAACGTCCAGTCTTGGCCCCCGAAAGGGTCGCCAACGCACCGCTAGACGTAATGAATGAGCCCTTCTCATACTTAATGGCCTGTTCGTAAAGCTCTGCGTCCATCATCAAACAAAAAGATTATCACTAGTACTTCAATAAATTTATTCAGGAAAGTTAGAAAATAGCAGAAATTTACCGGCAGGGGAGAGGTTGTAGAGGATGTGGGTGAATTTCAAAGAACTGTCGCTGACACTAATGGTGGGGGTGACATGGAGGTGGCTCACATGAGAAATCCTGGGGGTTTCAGATTGCTTTGCGGGGTCTCCTTTCACCACATTGGGTCCAGTTTCTCTTGTCAACGATGCCAATGAGGCACTGACCACCAGATCCACCAAACAAGTTAGTGATTGGAGAAACAAAAGCAAAAGCAAAATCCAACAGAGGAAGGAGGAGAAAATTTAATGGGATTACTCCAAATTTTCCTTAAACTTTTAACGGGATTTTAAAAAAATAAAATAAATCCATGGACAATAGGGATGAACGCAAGGAATTAATATTTGACTTTAAAATCCAATCACTAATCATCTCTTTCTAACTTCAAATATTTTCAATAGAATAGTGTCATTCATCAATTGTGAAGTTTATTAATTTAGTTGTAATATTGTCTAATGCATTTGGGTTTCTATGATAAACCAAACCTGTTATTACCGAAAATAAATAAATAAATAAATAAATAATAATAATAATAATAATAATAATAATGAAGGAAGGAAGGAAGGAAGGAAGATTCAAACTAAAGATTTTAAAAATCTCTTGGAACACTTGTATTTTGGCCGTGGATTTTTGGTGATTTTTATTATTTGTTTGTTATTATTCCTTAAAATCTTGAGCAAATATGAACAAAGAAGATTTAATTTTGTGTCCATATACAGTAACAAAACGTATCCCATCAGGTCCCACCACTTCTAATATGTTCATTTTAATAGGTTCTGTATTTATTTTATTTTATTTTTTTTTTTTTTTTGACGTAGGAACCCGCGGTCACTACTCATGAGTGCGCACCGGTAAACCTCGCTCCATATGTAATAGCCCGCAAACCACACACAGGAGAGATAAACCACACTAGGCAAGTCCTGTGCGACGGGCTCGATCGATGAAGTGTTGGCAGGGATTTCGAACTCGTGACATTCGATCTCCGCACTCACCTGTTCCACCAACTCGGCCACCCGCGAAGGTGTAGGTTCTGTATTCTTTACATTTTATTAGATTTATAATTTAATGCTTTTTCTTGCACCGTAAATTGGTAATACATAACAGGACAATAATTTCATAATAATCCTATATAATTATCATGTGATGTAATATTAAGCCCATCTTTGAGTCTCGTACCTAAAAATTTATATTTTTCAAATTTAATTTTAATTGCATATTATTCAAATAAAATAATTTTACACATATATTTAATATATTTTTTTTTACTTTTTAACAACATATTCTTAAAAAAATTCACAGTTATAAAATTTATTCTCCAAAAAAAATGAGATGAAACAGAGCCTAAGTGATAAGATAAATACATTTCTATACATTTAATTGGCCGAATCATTTCATTAAATAAAAAGTTAATCATATGTAATGGAGATAAATAATATTGTTATAATTTCACCTTTAACGATAATAGAAATTTCATCTAAAGGAAAATTAATAAACAAAAATATTATTTTGTACCTAATGGACTGCAGCTGCTGTTTATGGCGTTCCTCTTCTGAGAGGGCAGTAAAAGGACCTTGAATCCCATTAATAGGAGTGGTGGGAGCAGATTTCTTCTTCTGGAGAGAATGAAGTTCATCAATAGTCTGAGCCTTCACCGGCGGCGTACTATCGTCGTGGCATATCCCCTCGGCTTTTTTCTCTGTATGAATCTTCGCCAGTCCGTTCCGGCCAGTTCCGCCGATCGCCGCCATGCTCTCACGTCCACTGGCATTCGCCGCCATTTCTTCTCTCTGCACAATACAGATAGTGGCGAGGAGAAAAAACGACTAAATTGTCAATTTTAAGAACATCTGTAACTCTATGATATAGAATTATAGTTGAAGAAAACTATATATTTTAAGGGTGGATTAGAGAGAGATTTACCGGAAATTTAGACACGGTGGAGAAGAAGAGAACAGAAATAGAATGCTATTGAAAGAATCGAGTGAAAAATAAAGACTCGACCATCAAAGTAGAATACGGTGAAGGAAATTGAAGCGAAGGTGATGAGAAAATGGTAGCCAATGGGTCCAATTTATAGCACTCCGTGGCCATCTTTAACCAAGTATTAACTGGGGGAGGTCTAACCATGGTTATCTTACTCGATAGAGATTATGTCTTGTGCGATTTACCACGACTCAATATTTTGATTAATTATTTCGTATTTAGCCTCTGTTTGAGCCACATTATAATTTTCATTCACATTCTTCTACTTATTTTCAACCTCACATTTTTTACTTATTTTCAACCTTATATTCTTCAATAAAATAATATTTCCTCATCACATTAATAACTTCTTTTTCAACCACATATTCATCATCACATCACCATAAAAATGCATTCTTTCCATTTTAATGTGAATCAAACATGGGCTTATATTATTGAATTGATTCATTTAAAAATTTAAGATGTTATATAGCGGGTGTTTGGTGATGATTAAAATTAGATTTTTAGTAGATTATGATAGAAATTTTTTAAATGTGTGGTTGAAAAGTTGTATGATCTATAAAAATGTGGTTAATATTAATTATTTGACTTTAATTTATATTAAAAACCGAAACAAGCATGCCCATAATGAACACATTTAGAATACGTTTAGTTAAAAAAAAATAAAAAAAATTGTCACTATTTGTATTGAGCAACTTTTTAAAGTCAACTTAACTTTTGATGCAATTATAAAAAGTCAAAACAACTACATTAAACACGTTCTATCCTCTTATTTGTCTACCATTAAATTTATTAGGCCTAATAACCAACTCTAACTAGCTTTGTGTGTTATTCAGGGTAAATAGCACAAAACATCCCTACCTTTCGATGTCATTGTGCAAAAGTCCTTACCTTTCATTTTTTGGCATTTTCAACCTTACCTTCCACTTTTCATTGCGCAAAAGGTCCTTTTTATCAATTTTTTCAGTAAAAAACAATTTTACCCTCCTATTTAAGTAAAACAAAAAGAAAAATATGAATAATCAATTGCAACTATAGTCTTTAAGTTTCTAAAAAATTACAAATAAATCATAAATTTTTCACCGTCACCACTTTCATAACCTACCAAGTTGTCAC